>JAKVQY010000110.1:0-26603 GCA_030463045.1 Geotrichum macrosporum
TTTCTACTTTGTTTGTTTTTTTTTTTTTTTTATTTAATTTTGAAAATTAGTATATATAAATATTATTTTTTTGTTTTTTTTAATAAATTATTTTAACGGAAAAAAAAAAAGAATTTATTTAAATTTTTTATAAATTTAAAAATTTTTTAATTAAAAAATAATATAAAAATTTTTTTTTTTTATTTTTTTTTTTTTTTTTTTTTTTTTTTCCTTCTCTCCATCACGAACCTAACAATGTCCACCAGCCGAACGTACAATGAAATAAACGCGCCATGGCAGGCTGCTGCGATGTCCGGCATAGAAGTCTCTTCGGTGCCTGTTGCCAGATCTACAGCTGTTCAGCATCTCAACCCCCCACTTCGGTTTAACGTAATCCAACCCAACCTATATCGAGGCAGTTATCCGCGGCCTCGAAATAAAAGGTTCCTCGAGGGCCTTGGACTCAAAACTATTCTATCCATCACACCCAACGCCCTGGGGACTGAGAAAGACCAGGATCAATGGATACTGGATTTTGCAGCTGATCAGAATATTGAGCTGGTCCATATTATGAGTGGTGATTCGTCCGCAAAGTCGAAAAAAAAGAGAGGTGTGCCACTTGCTTATGAAGTAATCCGGACTGCTTGTGAATACATGATAAACGCCGAGATGGCACCACTGTATGTTCATTGTGTTAATGGGTCTCATGTTACATGTCTGGTAGTGGCTTGTCTTCGCAAACTGTCGTTTTGGTCAACGGCAGCAATTTCAGATGAGTTTTTAAGATATGGAGATATGGAACTGGCTGATAGACAGTTCGTGGAAGGCTTTCGAGCACAGATCTTGGTTCCTCCAAAAACTGTGCCGTGGGTATGGAAAGGCCTCTCTCGGCAAGGTATTGTACGCAGTCATCCCACTCTGACAATTAACGAAGAACAGAACGCCAAGAAGGGAGATATCGATATGACGACTTAATATGAGGAAAAAAACACAATTCGCAAGAATAAAAATTCAATAGCATGACTTTCAATTATTTAATACTTATTTTTCAAATTTGCTTACTTGTTTTTCACTTGCTCAGCTGCAATCCCATGCCTTTAAGGTATTCAACACCATTTTCGTACTCACGGGATTTACGTGCCTTGGACCAGTTAAGCTCCTTGCCCATTTCGGTAATGACCGTAGGCAATACTTCATAAGCTGCGCGACAGTCCAGGAATGCAAGACGAGTGCGGCGAGCCAAAAAATCAACTGCTGTAGTTGCATACTCAAATCTGGTTGCGTATATGATTTCAGCATGCAAAAAAGGATACGGAGCAATTAGTTGTTTTCCAGCTGTCGCAGTTGCCTTTGAGACAGTTGAGCTTGCTACTTCTCTAGGTTGTTCAAGGAACTCGGCGACAGTAAATGCACGCGTTCCGTAATTATCAGATAAATGCTTGGCAATTTCTGGGTTCAAGTTGTACTGCTGGATAAGTTGAATGTATTGCAAGTTATCCCAACCGGCAGAACCTACCAAGGGGAGTGACTCAGTGGCAGTAGTAGTAGGAGGGTCTAGTTTGAAAGCTTCTACACATTTGTCAACTGCCTCTTGGGCCATTTGTCGATAAGTTGTCCATTTTCCGCCAGCAATGGTAACTAGGCCTGACTCAGATAAGGTAATGAGATGATTGCGAACAAGAGACTCAGTGTTTTTGGCATGTGGATCACGTACTAAAGGTCTAATACCTGACCAAGCAGCAAGAACGTCTTCACGTCGAACTTCAATGTTTCCTTCAAAATAACGGCTCACCTCTCCCAAAATGAATTGGATATCCGCTTCAGTAGGAATTGGGTTGGGGGAAATGGATGTAGGCTGATCAGTCGTGCCAGCAATAGTAGATCCCTGCCATGGCAAAAAGAAAATGACTCTACCATCAGACGTAGCCGCATCCAACAAGCCCAATTTCTTGGGTGAATAGTAACCAGGAAGAATAATATGGACACCAGAGGAAGGGGCAACGATACCCTTAGCTTGGAAATCGTCTAATTGACGAATGGAATCAGTGAAAGGGCCAGTTGCATTGATGACAGATTTTGCAGAGACGGATATAATACTCTCGTTTTCAGCTTCCAAGTCTTTGGCAGTCACTCCAGTAATCTTACCAGTGCTAGGATCTTTTTGAATCCCAGTGACTTCAACATGATTAAGTACAGTAGCACCAAGTTCAACCGCGGACAGAGCCAGAGAAATGTTCATTCGAGAGTCGTTATGCGAGCCATCATAATATACAATGGCACCCTTGAGAGTGTCAGCGTTAAGCTGAGGGAATACCTCGAGGGCTTTACTCCGAGTAAGCATATAAGAAGACTCTAAATTCTGCTTTCCAGCAAGTAGGTCATAAGCCTTGACGCCCATCCAAAAGTAAGGCAGCTGCCACCACTTATAGACGGGAATCATAATGGGCAAAGCGAATGAAAGATGGGGAGCAATGTCAAGAAACACTTTTCGCTCATGTAATGCCTCTTTGACTAACTCGTACTGAGAGTAGTCGAGGTTCCACACAGCTTTCTCCAAATATCTCACACCGCCATGCACCAGTTTAGTTGATCGCGAGGAAGTTCCGCACGAAAAATCGTCACGCTCCAATAGAGCAACTTTAAGTCCCCGTGAAGCAGCATCTAATGCAATTCCCGTACCAGTAGCTCCGCCTCCAATGACAACAATATCATAAATTTCAGCGGCATTCGCAGGAGTAGACTGGGATAGTCTAGTGATAAGCTCTGACCGCTTAGGAGGAGGTTTCGCAACTGCAGGAAGTGGATGCGCAATATTAGTTGCCAATGGATTGGAATTAGTGCTTTCGGCCTTCGCTTGGTGTAAGCTGAAGACGACAGCTGATGTCAAAGCTGCGGATACCGAGCAAGCTGCTACAGTAACTCTTCGTGAAAACATTTTAATTACAAGTAAGAGAGCTCGTTGACTTGAGAAAAATAGAATAAAATACAATTGTGTACAAAATTGAAAGAAAATGAAATTTTTATGGGGAAGAATGACTTGTTCCTGCGGGCTGCTGCTGCTGCTGCTACTGCTAGTGTTGCTTCAGTCTCATCAGCCCTATTTCGTTCTCGCGCAAGGAATACACAACTAGACTAAATCCTGAGTATTCAATTTGGTTAAACCTTGCTCCCAACTGGGACAAATTCGTGTCCCGAGACAAAAACAAGGTCAAAAGGGCGACTCCACCACTTGCGTTTCAGGATTTAAGGAAGTAATGCTATACGTGAAATTTCTTTGAGAGTAGAGTGCGAGACATTAATTGTATTCTATTCACAACTCATCTCAAAATAAAGCATTTAAGGGCCTATTCTCAATTAAAATATGAATAAAAAAAACAAAGCATTCACTTCTATAGACTACAGTTATTTGAACAAAACATCAAATTTTGGAATCCGCCTCCGTTTTGGCCTTGTCGTGGGTCATTACTGAGTAAACACGGCCTTTTGCGTCATACATTCTCGCTGTGTAAGTTGAAAACCGTTTTGTACTGCTTACAATCTCTACATCCATGTATACTTTCTGTCCAGGTAAAACGGCGCGATGGTAAATAACTTGCAATTGGCGAGAAACGCCCATGTCAGGCTTCACTATGGCCATAAAAGGCCCGAGATATTCCATGAGGCTCTGTGCTGAGGGATCAAATTTTTCCCAATACGTCTCCAGCACAGCTATCGCATATGTGGAGAGGTTGTCATAAAGAATGGCGACACAGCCTCCGTGCATGCTACCCATAGGATTGAGAACATTCGCAGGACATGTAATTTCGTAAACAACTTTGCCTAATGGAACGTTAGGGTCTGTTTCGTCTTTCGTTCTTAATGATGCTTTTAGGACTCTGGCTGATTCCATTATATCAGTGGCGAATCCAGTATTAGAAGCATTGCTCTTATGATACAAGGTAATAGAGTCCTTCAGAAACGTTACTCTATCCTCTAGTATTGTTTTGGGTTGCAAGTGTGATATCTCCAGGGACATTATTTATTTGACGTCCTTTTGTTTGGCCTGGAATAAATCGGGGCTGAACAAATATTTTTATACCAGGCATGGAAATTGGGGTAAATATTAAGTGAACAACTTTTTGTAGGGGTCAATGCAATTAGTCTGCAACAACTTAAATGAACCGAGGCAATAATGCATCACACAAATAATCATATTTAAAATTTAACAGCTATTGCCTGTAGCACTGCGTTGGCAACTCAACATGTGAGGAAGGAATTAATCTCTAGTTCGTTATCATCACTTGAACTATGTACCAATGGCAGGCTTCTAACTATGAATCGAATAAGCAAGTTCCTTTTCAGTCCGTATTGAAATTTCATTAGATGTATTGTATAATGTCATTTTCCATCAAGAATCAGCTAAATAGACTGAGAGCTGAAGAAATTTAGTCTTTTACCGGGCAGTCAAAGCGCTATGAGTGAAGCTTGAAACTAGTTTCCTACCAAAATCTACCACATCTCCGTTTAAAAGTAGCCCAAGCGGAGAAGGAGATAAAGACAGAGTAGTTATTTGCTATTTATTGTTATGCTTCAATATATGCTACTTAGTGGCTTTTGCTCGCATGGGATAAACATCTATATGCGAATTGAATTTACATTACTCATCTCGTACTCTCAACGTTAAATGGTGATATTCTGTGCGAAGGGTCAGTTTTCACAAGAATAAATTTCAGGCTAGGTCAACTTTTGAAAGACTACTATGAGATTTTTGAAGATTTGAAGAGGTTCAGATGTCGCCCTGAAATAACAGTAAATTCATCAGCTTGCCGAGCTCGTATAGTAGGAACAGTGAAATCTTAATTTATTCTCCTGAGAAGAGTTCCATGTTATTCTTTCTAACTTATCTGCTTTTATTTCTATCAAGCACTGTTAACTCTAGTTGTGAGGTCAATTTATACCCTTACTTGAAGCCCATACATTACCAGCGACCAACGAAGAAGCGTGTGAAATTTGCACTAACATGAAGTACATAGTTTCTTAGCAACTTCCTCTTAATGTTAGGAGCAAAACTTATTTCACACAGTTTCTAGTTCCATATCAAGCTTAAAACAATACACTAGATACCCAGATGCGAAAATAAAGACTGTAATTAATCTTCGTACTTATAAAGACAAGCAAAATGTTTCTCTGTTCAATATCATTTGAAGATGCCTCTAAATCGTTGCAAGTATCGTCATTACTTGTATTCTCCATGGTGTGACTCTCATATGCCTGAAAAAATGAACTTCACTCACAATGCGCCATAAAACATCCACTTTCTTGTCTTACCTGAAAATTCTTCACTTGTTTCGAACCTTCAATGGGAACTCTTTCTACTATTGAATCATAGCAGCAAGATCTTCTCTTAAAAACGCAAGAGCCGCCTATCCAAAGCTACCAACCTTGTTTTTAAAATTGTGCCCGACATCAAGGAAAAACATAGCTTGGTGCCCTTGAAGACATGAAATCAATTTTTTTTTTTAGGCAGTAGAGTCATAACTATGCATAAACTTTTAAACTTTTCATTCAACCCAAATTTGCGTTGATGTGAAGTAATTACTTGCAATCGTAATTTTAGAGTACTATATTCATTTCACACAAACCAGCACAACCACAACCCCTGGCTCAAAATTACGGCACTGAGTGTCTTAGCCTGATGTGTGTCGTCGAAATCAAACTCTTCTTGGTATCTTATTTCTCACCAGGAAGTTTCACTGTTTGCGTTCCGTTACTGGTCTGCACTTCTTGAATTTGCTGACTCAGCCAAACCACGGCTCTTGGTACTTGGGCGGCGGGTTGTGTTCTTTTTCAGCAGTTTTGTTTGTTCCATCCTCCGCATCACTCTAGCTATTGTGGTTTTTGTATCTCTTATTTCGTACTTGAACCATTGATCATTGCTCCCTTCTGCAACTCTTCCAAAGTCACAAATCTGGTTATACTTTTAGAAGAATTTACACGATTGAACTTTTGACCCGCTTTTATTCCACTCTAAGAATACTACTCCTTCGAAATTTTGCTCCTTCTTGCCACGGCTGTAACTACTACTACCACAGCTCTTTTCTATCTGCTTTCTCGACGGTTATTTCCACACGACACGAATACCGTAAAAAGAACTACAATGACTAGAGAACTCCCTCCTCATTCTTATATTCGACCTCTTGGTCTAGACGACATCAAGTATTGCATTCAACTTGAGGCCGCCGGATTTCCTCCTGAAGAGAGAGCCACTGAAGAAAAGGCAAGTTCATATATTTCTTTCTGTTTCACCCATCAGCTAACCCGTTCCATTTTTAACAGCTCAGATATCGGTTGACAGTGTGCCCTGAGCTATCTGCCGGTGTGTTTATTCGCACATTTGTTGATTCACGGTATCCTCAAGATCCCCTTCCCGAGGCTGAATCTCTTCCCGAACCGGAGGAAACTGGTCTCTACAATAAGCCCTCTCAAAGTAATAATACTACAACAGGTGCCCCCGTTGCTAATCAAGGTGATGATGACGATCAGAATGAGGAGAACGAGCACGGATATTATCATGTGAAATCAACGAGAGGAACCGAACGTTTGATCGGACACATTATTGCCACCAAGACACCTGCGCAGGCAGTTACGGATGAATCAATGGAGATTCCTAGCCTTGATGAATATAATCGTCTCAAGGATCCAAAGAGTGATCTTCGTGGCCACCATGAAGATGGCTCTACGGTTGCTATTCACTCAATAGTTGTAGACCCTGAATTCCGGGGTCGTTCTATTGGATCCATTATGCTTAAGGATTACATCCAGAGAATGACAACACTTCATATTGCTGATAGATTTGCACTTCTTGCTCATGACCGTCTTGTTCCCTTCTACAATCAGCACGAGTTTGTAAGCCAGGGCCCTAGTAAAGTCAGTTTTTCTGGAGGAGGTTGGTACAGCTTGATTAGACCCATTAGCGATAGTGATGACATGGATGAATAGTTTACTTACGTATGACACGAAATATGAAAAAAAAGAATGTTCCTAGTAAGGTAACCTGGCCCTGCCGTTTCTACTTCTTCAGGTTTATAAACTATCTGGCAGTGCAAGAAAAAAAATCTGAGAAAGAAGGAACGGTGAGGATTCCCTTGGACCTTTTACGTTTTTTTTTTGATGTTTTTTTCATTTTATGTTCATGGGGGATACAAAAAGTTATCACCAAAACAGTTTGTTTGAGAGAAATTAATAAAATCTTTGACCATGCCTACGCTGCTGCCAATTTCACTATTTATTTCCAACCAGATTACAAGTCTTTTGTTCATACAAACGTAGGAACGACTCTACCAGGCGCACATATTGTGCTACATGAGAGAATGCTGTTTGGACAGGTTAAAAGGAAATAATAAAAATAGAGATATATAGCGTGCAAGCGTGAAGAGATTGAAAATTGAAATACCCTAAAAGACAAATTCTAAACTAGAGAAAATTCAGCCAATCAGAACCACGAACAGACATAGTCCAAGATGGCAATGAAATTTGGCAAAGTCGAAATTTGTTAGTCAAAAAAATGTACGCAATGTAATTACATGGACGGTAATTTCTAAAGCAAGTAGGATAGTATCGTGATACAAGGAATGCTTTGATTTGAAATATGGAAAGATAAACAGGTTGTAGAATGATTTTTAAAAAAAACTCCAAGGAAATATATAGAAGACGGCAATTTTTTTCTTCGAATACAAAATGTTTATTCTTACATGACAACAAGAGAGCCGAACTTCTCGTCATATCCAGGAGTCTCCCATCTACCCTTCTTGACAGCCTCGACAACCTTGGCATCAATATCAGGACGAGCCTTGTGGAGGTCTTCAAGAGTGAGTTGGTCGAAAGGTCTAGCAGTCTCAATATTGGCAAGAGTAGCCTCGAGGTCAGCAAGCTCCTTCTGAACAGTCTGTGAAGTCTCCTCAGCGTTGGCAAGAGCCTTGGCCTCGAAAGCTTCAATAGTTTTCAACTGCTTGCTGGTATCATAAGTGACAGGAGTAAACTTCTTGTAAGCAGCCTCAATCTTGTCAACGACCTCTTGGTTCTTAAGAGTAGAACGGTAGTGAGAAAAGTCGACCTCAGTGGAGAGAGAAGAAAGATCAAAGAGCTTCTTGCGGGCGTCGTCGTTTCTCTTGCGGAAAGCCTGGAGGGAAGAAACAGTGGAACCAGTTAGTCCAAGGGTAGAAACAACCTTGGCCCAGTCGACCTTAGTAGCAGCGGCACGCTAAAAAAAAATCGCGATATAGTTAGTAAACAGACTTTTGACTGCAATTGAAAAATAAAATACTTACAGTAACAGCAGACATGGTAGATATAATTGTCTTTTGAAAGGTTACAGGAGAGGTGGAAAGAGAGTAAGAAAAGAGGAAGAGGGAAGAATTTCGTGGTGGTGGAAACGAGGGAGGAAAAAACTGAAGTGATAATTGACCAATGATCAGAACGAATTTTGTTTGTCATTAGAAATTTATTTTGCATAATCATAAATAATAAGATTACAAATAATTATTAATAAATACAAAACACGAGTATTAACAAAATTTGAATTTAACATAGTAGACGTACAATGGCAATAGCCATAGAAAATAAAGGCTCCGATAGCATCCAGTTCATTCAAGTCCGGAGGTACTATCTTCAAAACAAATGATTTTTATTATGTAGCCACTTCAAAAATAACCACAATACTCCAACTAGGAAATAAATTAATCTTCTGACTTTAAATCGGGTAGCCAAAATGTCTGGATTGCGAGTTAGCACTAATTAAGAATTCTCTTTGATCAAACTAAACAAAAAACTCACCAGAGAAGTTTCCGCGGATGCGAGTAACATCGACTTAGGATTAAATGCAACCAAAGTCGTATCTACCTGACTTTCAATTGAATGAATGGGATATAACGTCAGGTCGCTATTGGGCTTCTTTGTCGTGTCCCAGATGTAAATCCGACTGTCGCTGGAACCAGCAAAAACAAACCTACCGTCACCTGAAAATGCAATATTACCAGTAGTCCTCAGTCTTGAATTGTTTTTCCTCCCATCTAGTGCCTTGTGTCCCACGAGTTTTGCTTTCAAGTCGCCGGTAAAAGAGTCGAGAAGATAATGAGTGTCAGATAAAGTGCCAACTAAAATAAGTTTACCAGTATTAGAAATTTCAATCTTGTCCCAAGTCCTTCGCTGAGCTTCAGGCAGCTTAAATGAAGAAAACGGCTGCTTATCAAAATTTCGCACGTCATAAAGAGATATATCACAAGAAATCTGGGAACCGACCGTGAACAGAACGGCTGTCGGGTCGAAAGCTAAAAATGAGGGAGCAATTGTTCGAAGTAAACCCTGACATGTTGAAGATCGCAAGTCCCACAGTCGTACACTGTTGTCTTGTGACGATGAAAGGAATGTATCTTCTAACGGGGACACTTCAAGTGCATCTACTTTGCCTTTATGACCTCTGAAATACCGAATATACATGTTGTCGTGTAGTGACAAATACCTGATTGTATCTACAATGGAACGTTAAAACGGATTACAGCCATCAGAGCAAATAATTTAATGATCCCATACCATCTTCTTTCGTTGATGCATATATACAGTTTGTAGCATGATGAGTAAACCGAACTAAACTCGCGCCATATTTTTTACTGTGGATAGTTTTGCTATGTTTACCCAGATTCGCATCGTATAATTGAATAGTTTCATCTTCTGCAGAAGTAATACAATAAGCTCCGGAGTCGTCAAAGTCAATGGATGTGATTTCTTTGTTATCTTTATGGTAATTTAATGTTTTGGAGGGCCGAAAAGATTTCACAAGGTCCGTGGAAAATGCAACAGCCGTTGACTTTAATTCAGAAGTCACTGCTGTGGTAGAGGCCATCGTTTATGGGACCAAAAGCGAATGATGCTCGACAATAAATATCTGTTGTATATGGACGATGCCAATAAATGAAGTTGGAGTGAATAGTTTGCTAGGAAAAAAAACATTCGTCTCCGAACCCTTACATCAACTGCCTCACTACTTACGTCCTTTCACAATCAAAATATACGGTCCCTTTAATTTCTTCTCTTTCTTGACAATAAAATACACTCTTGACCTCTTGATAAGGATATTCCCTGAATAATTTGCTATCTATTAGACTTTTAATTTGTTTTGATACCTCTTGCTTTACTTGTTTTGACTAAAATGGGCACTGTAAGTCATACTTTCTTGGTATTGAGGCAGCCTTCAATGCTCAGGTTGCTAACATTCTTTATTCTGGTGTAGCTTGGTCGAATAGCCCACGTCTCCTTTGATTTGGTGTTGATATCTACAATAATGGCCGGTATCAAACGGTCTACAGGGCTAACGTATGTAATATCGTAATGCTGAAGCATTACCGGCTAACATTTTTTACAGATTGAAGACAAATCAAGTAGAATCAAAGGACGCCCGAGGATATCTTGAAAAATACTTGGACGTAGGCGAATGGGTATTTGACACCAGTATTGCCTTCATGAACAGCTCCGGGTACTTTGAAAGGCGTCGATAGTGTAATCTTTCAATTAATTTAATGACTAATATATCTCCATCAAAGGTTTAAACAAAAACATATATGTACAGTTGGGATCAGTTTACTGAGAGGCTTCTTCAGGAACAAGGACATCTTCAGCCTCCAGAAGATCGGAAAGCTCACCTGAATCATTCATAGAAACGATAATATCATGACCGCCAATGAATTCCTTGTTAACATAGAGCTGAGGAATGGTAGGCCACTGGCTGTATTCCTTGATACCTTGTCTGAGATCGGGGTCGTCCAAAACATTGTAAGCAGCAAACTTGCGAGGGTCCACACCTTGGTAACCCAGAACCTGAATAGTATTGCGCGAGAATCCACACATTGGCTGCTCAGGAGTTCCCTTCATAAAAAGTACTACAGGAGCAGACGCAACAGCCTTATCGATGGCGCTTTTGGTTTCATCAGAGATCAATCGGCGGCCGACAAGACGAAGAGTGGGATTAAAAGTGGCAACAGGGCGGGCCTAAATTACGGTTAGCAATACAAAAATCATAAAGATACTTAAAAAAAACTAACCCTGGAGATAGACAAAAGGGTTCTAGAAAGTATGCTGGACATTGTGAATTCTTCTCAAAATAATGTCAAGAACAAAAAAAAGTAGTACACTGACAAATCATAGAGGGCTTAAAAAATAGATGTCGTTTAAACCCTAACCATTTTTGCTCTATCTTGAACTGCAAGCCACTTTCACAGTTCTACTCTTCAACTCTCCACCTATTCATTTCTTGACTTCTGCACATTCCGCCACCAAAAGATGCGTACAACTGAATTTTTCAGCAATAAATAATTTTCAACTGTTAATATTTGTCCTAATGTGCTATTAGTGAGAGTCCGAGTTTTCGGATATTGGGTGACTGCTGTTTACTGTGGTGGACCGTGAAACTCCAAGTCTTTGGATGAATTATTGAGGGGTAAAGAGATCTAAAGGAAGTGCTCTTTCTTTAGTTTTGCAAGCCTGACTGAGTTGGTATTGATGGCCTACGTCTAAGACAGGATGATTAATAAGGTGTCTGCGTGTCTTCTGAAATACTTTTTTTTGGATCTTTGGCAGCATTTATTTGTGTTTTATTTGACCAATTTGCGAGGCCAGGACTTTGATGGACATTTCTTGTGTGGTTTTTACCGCTACGAGCGGTTTGCTCTGTCCAACGTGTCTCATTTTGAGAAACTTTGGTTTGCCTGTACTTCTCGCTATCGTCAGCAATACTGTCTACCACGTTGCTGCAAGGCTATATTATTGTAACCTTGCATTCCATCACTGGACTCTGGGCTCTCGTAACCTTGCAAACCTCCAAAATTGGAGGATGCTTTTTCTGTGTTATATTTTTGTAGTCTTCTTTGGAAAGCCCTCTCGTCTCAGTTTGGACGACTGTCTCGTCGTTGTAATGGAATCAGCAAGGACCTGTTGTTGGCGGCCTTGCAAAAAATGGGTTAGGGTGAAGGCTTTTACTGAAGGATAATTATGCGCCCAAGAAGGAGAAAAAAAAAAACTTTGGAACCCAAATCGATGCTCTCTATTCCAACAAGTTGATTTCACACTTCCGACAAACTTTTAGTGTTTCTGCAAATTTCGGTGATTTGGTTTACTAATTCACGAATGGTATTTGCTTGTTATTAATCTGAATTTCCACACTTTGTTATTTATTCACGTCCGACAGTTTTCTGACCTTGTCGTCTAATTTTCACGTCAACATCTGGGATTTTTTCAGAGTAAAATTATGGACCACTCTTCTGTGAGGCATTCGAAGAGGCCATATCAGAAAGATCGGGCCTCAGGAAGTTATTATGATCGCAGACATAATCGTCGAGATGACGATGTACGAGGTCCGTATATTGCCACTGGCCATCTGATGCAAATAACTAACTTGGGCTTAGACACATCTCCGTATCGCAAGCGACGCCGTTCTGTTTCTCCGTCTTCACGTAGCAAGTTTGATTCTAAGATATCTCATGTCGATCGTATTGACTCTAGGTCTTTAAGGCAATTCAACGATGATCCTAAGCCTATTTCCTTTAAGGAGGCTTCTCATAGACAAAGGCGAAACAGAAACCGAGACAGAGATGACTTCAGTCTTCAGCACAGGCTAGGCGGGCCAAAAGGGAGGCATGGGGAAGAATCTAGAACGGAAGAGTCGCGTCCAAATGAAAAAGAGAGAAGACCTGATGCGCACTTGGAGGAAGACTTTGTAAATGGCCACAGTAATGACCAGCCGTCTCGTGATACTCACAGCCGGTTACCGCATTCTCCGAAGGAAAAGTCTCGTTCTCGTTCTCGCTCGCGCTCGCCTCATTCGCATCATAGTCACCGAAGATCAAGATACCACAAGAGGTCATTGTCCCCGAGTCATCATAAACAGAAAAGCCGATCAAACAGATTTTCGCGTAATACAACTAGTTATCCTGTTTATGATGATCAAAATCCATTATCTCCTTCTAATGGTAACCCAGCTGATGAAAAAATACAACCGGGTCCTACTGAGGATGCACTTGTAACGACCCAACACAACGGAGAGACCCCAAGTCTTTCTCAATCTCAAAAGCTTCCTGATGATAGAGGAAAAATCAAAATTTCATTGGGAGGGAAGAGAAACCCCAATGACATACCCAAGGGCCCTAGTGCCTATGAAAGGACAAGAGGACGTCACAAAGGTAGAGACGATCTTAGGTACAATGCATATGACAAACGATTTCACAACAAACCTCGGGAGCACCGTGATTCTCAAAACTCCTCAACCAGCTCCCAAATGCAGACTTACACTGATGATCAACCAGATGAAGTTTTAAAAGAGAGTAAGGCAGCCTCTCCTTCTCCTAAAATACAATATGGCGTTGTGGAATATGCGCCGGATTCCGTTTACAAGAGGGTGTCACAAATTGGAGAAGGAACTTATGGAAGAGTTTACAAAGCTGTTAATCTACAAACATCCAAAATGGCTGCGCTTAAAATGCTGAGAATGGAATCTGAGAGAGATGGATTTCCGATAACTGCAATTCGCGAAATCAAACTTCTTCAGTCTCTCAGGCATTCTAATATTGTTTCTCTCCTTGAAATGATGGTTGAACGAAGCCAAGTTTACATGGTTTTTGAGTACCTTGATCATGACCTGGCGGGCCTTCTGTCTCATCCTCAGTTAGCCTTTAACGAAGGAAATATCAAATATCTTTTTAGGCAAATGACTGAAGGTCTTGCATATATGCATCACCGTGGTATTCTTCATAGGGATATCAAGGGTTCCAATATTTTGCTGAGCAACACGGGACTAGTTAAAATCGCTGATTTTGGTCTTGCAAGGTCAATTGACCTTCTCAACCCCGATGCGTTGTATACTAATCGAGTTATTACGTTATGGTACCGACCTCCCGAACTTCTTTTAGGGGCGACGAAATATAACGGAGCTGTCGATATATGGGGATTGGGGTGCATTTTGGCAGAATTCTTTGTTCGAAAAGCAATTTTTCAAAGTAAGGACTCCATAGGACAGATTAGGTCCATTTATAGTCTAATGGGGACCCCATTTGAAAACGGATGGCCTGAGGCCGCTAATCTTCCTTGGTATCAATTGATTCCGCCTCGTGAACCTCGGGAATCACAGCTAGTTGCCAAACTGGGTGAATTTATTCCGAAGCAAGCTCTAACACTCATTGAGAAATTGCTTAAACTCAACCCGACTAAGAGATACACAGCTAAGGATACTTTAAGTGACGCTTACTTCATGGAGGATCCACAACCTGAACGACCTGTGCAACTTGAGTCATTAACTGAAGAATGGCATGACTTTGAAGCTAAGCAGCGTCGAAGGAAAAAGAAGGATGCTCCTGTACGGCATCAATCTGAGGGTCCAAAGGAAGAGAAAAAGCGTGATTTGCAGAAGTACAATGGCTAGGTAAAACAGGGGGAAAAAAGAACGCTAGTCACAATAATGAATCCAAAATAGTTTGGCATGAAGTCTGAATAATTGTGAACCTATTTTCTGTAAGTAATCAGCTTCGCAGTGATATATATACATAAATATATACTAAATGCTTCAATTCTTCATGTATAACTGTACTAATTGTAGTAATTTTTTGATCATAATTCTTAAAAAAGGATGAACGGTGATTGGGCAAGGGCCAGATATGGAGTGTTGAATAATATAAAAAATGTTGACGTTCCCTTCACGTAGAACACACTTCAGTGTGAACATGACAACTTCGAATAACCCGACGTCAATCACGGGAAGTCCAAGGGTATTTCTACTCAAGAACAGGACAGTACCCAAAGATCCCTACCATGACAAATTTGAACAAGCTCACTTTAATCCCACGTTTCTTCCTTTACTACAACATGAGTTTGTGAAACATGCAGAGCTTAAAGATTATATTGAATCAACTAATTTCAAGGACAAAGCTAGCGCCATTATCATTACATCACAACGTGCTATAGAGGCCGTAAATGCCCATATACCCGATTTAGAACCTGATGCGCTTGCTAAGCTGTTAAGAATGCCAGTGTATACGGTGGGACCCGCAACTGCTAAGGCACTGACTGAGGCAGGGTACACTGATGTTCGAGGAGGTAAAGATGCCGGAAACGGTGCCGTGCTAGCTGAAATTATACTTCAAGACTTGGTTGAGCGGAAAATAACTAGTGAAGACAGAAATGTTACAAAACCTTTATTTATCTTCTTTACTGGAAAAACCCGTCGAGACATTATTCCTAAGCGTTTGACAGAAGAAGGGGTTAGCCTTCATGAGTTAGTTGTGTATCAAACATCGGCATTAAGTGATATTGATGTGCGTGTTGGACAACATTTAGTTAAATCACTGTCTTGTGAGAGTCTACTGGTTGATTTTAAGCCGCAACTGGCACCGAGATCAAGGTACAGAAACTACTTGGTCTTTTTTTCACCTGCTGAGGCTGATAGTATAGTGGAAGCACTGCTAAACATGAAGGATATAAACTGCTATTTGGCTGCGATTGGACCTACAACTAGGGATTACTTGGAAGGTAAAGGATTGCCTCCGCATGTTATTGCAGAGAAACCAGATGCCGCTCATCTGCTATGCGGAATAATGAATCATTGGAAAACTCTGAATTAGAATTACTATTGAGAAAATGGAGGAAAAGTTTGTTATAATTTTTTGTCATTTGCATTGTACATGAAGAAACATGAAATATAGAAAGGAGGTCAGCTGTTTGCAAGTATAACCGAAATTGTAACAAAGACCGGCCTTAATTTATTATCATTATCTTTTTCATTATTATTATCAACCTTGCGAAATGGCTAATGAGCGGCAGGTTCAGTAAATTTCAGAGTAATTTGGAACATTTGCAAACACTTGTAAAGGCTAGAGGGGACAACGCTATGAATGGGACTATCTAATAACGAATATCACAAAAGACCACAACGGCATTGCGTGCAATATGAGCGCGAGAAGAAGAATATAAAAATGTGTTAGACAGCGCTGCAAGGCTAGACCCGGGTACAAGATTTCGGAGATATTAGTTGTACAAAATAGTGAGACCGGCTCAGTGTTTTTGTAAAGGAAAAGTCCACTCGAATCGAATAAAAAAATAATAAAACAAAAAAAATAGGTTAACAAAAAGAGAAATCATTAGATAGAGAAAGTAAAAATCAAAACCGTATGAATGATACCAGAGTTAATTAGAGAAAACAAAAAATGGTGATAAAAATGTCTAAATTGTAACTTCCATTAGTTTTTCATAGCAAGAAAACATTGTAGTTCCCAAAATGCTTGTGCGAATAAGAGAGATTCCCAGGCCTCTATACATTGATGCCCTCAAAAAATCTTTAAATAGAAAAGACGACTTGAGGCGTTTTGGAACTTGAGAATTGGGTTGTCCTGATAGAACATGAGACATGACGTCTCTTTGATAACGAGATTTATAAGTATCCAAGGGGTAGATGAAGATCATCCCAAAACCACCAGATAAGCCGCCAGCAATAGCAATTGATACTGGATGAGCCTGCGTTGTATCAAATAAGTATAATGATACAGCCGACTTTATAGTCTCGTACACTCCAAAATAAACGCCTGTACCCACCGAGTCACGAATAAGCTGGTACTTATATCCGGCATATAGACTTCGAATACCTCCGTAAGCCACCAATCGTTTTGCAATTTGGTATGTCCCTAAAGGGTGAACTTCAATAGGCTTAACAACGGCATGCGTCTTGTTTTTACCAGCCTCTAAAACCTGTTTTAGCTCGACATCTCTCCTCTTCATAACTAGTTCAATCCGAGACCCAAGTTTGGTAAGCTCAAAGGGACATGAAAGAACACTACTTGTAATACCTGCTAAGGCCCCTGATGAGAAAGATATTGGAAATGATCTTATCAGATAATCTAACGTATTATGTGAAACCTCGGGTTCGATAAGTTCCTTAGTCGAAGTGAGTGGGAATGTAGTGTAGACCTCGGACCAAAGTGCATGTGTATGAGGCCTTGAGTATGTATAAATCGAAAGTGACCACGACCGCATTAAACTGGATGATATCAAGGGAGCAGTGAGCCCTATATTGGAGATTAAAAACTTTTAATTTAAAGGAAACAACGAAAGAAGAAAAAAATACGCACCTCGATAGAAGCCAATAATCCCTTCATTCTTGTATGTGTCAACAATACAGTGCCAGTTCCCATTATACTTGTATGCCTGTAGTCGAGTTTTTACCGAATCTAATGGAAAGCCTGTCGAGACGGCAACAAGAGATGCCAGTATTGAGTTAAAAGTAGTCCGATAGGGTTTCAACACCGCCGGATACTCAAATAGAATATCAGATTGTGTGTACCCAAGACTTTTAACTCCAATATTACTGCTGCGGAAATGCTGAAACTGACGACTTGGAACAGAATCTTCGTTTACTTTAGATTCCGGAGTTGGAGGCATCGTGATAGAAGAGGTGGAAATAGCCATATAAGTTGAAAATTGCTTGTTAGAATAATAAATATCGTATTTGATTTAGCATCATTTGAATCATTTGATGCAAATATGTAGAGGAAGGAAAGTCGCGAAAGTTATAGTAAAAGATGAGAGATTGTCGGTGTGGAGTTTCCGTATACGCATTGGAGGAAATCAGTTCGATCCATTGGTCGAAAAATCTCCGCAAGTTTTTTAATGAGCCACGTGACAAAAGGGGATCACAAAGTCAAGCATTAAAATAAGAAGAAATGGATAAAAAGCTGCAGAAAGGTTTATTAACTGAACATTATTATAAATTTAGTAAAACCAGGTATTGATAATTGAGCCAACTATAGTCATAATGAGAGCGCATATTGTTCCCAGTATAGCATGTTCAACATATTTCTGATTCTCGTTCGCAGCACTGTTTTTTAGAGCCTCCCTGTTGAAACTAGAACAATCACACTCCCCAGGGCCTTTTTGCACAAATTTCTTCTCAGGATACTGTTGTTGTCGTTGAATCCCCGTTGGTTTTGCCACAGCATTGTATTTATTATAGGGGTGTGCAGGTTCCGCAGTTAAAATTGTAGTGACGGTCTCGGTCTCAGTAACAGTGTCATATACAATGTTATAATATTCATCTTCCTCAGTGTCATTTTCATCAATGTCTTCCTCATCATAATCATCATCATCATCATCACTGCCACCTTTATGAAACGGGAGATTTGGAAGGCATTTGCGATTTCGTTTATATGACCCGATAGTAGTCGTCACCGTTTCAGTTACCGGTTCCTTCAAGTAAACTGTTTCGTAGACTATAGTCGTAAATTTTTCCTTGACAGTCACAAAGTAGACTTGTTTCCCCTTATTTGGGCGAAAAGGAATTCTAGGTAAAGGTCTTTTCGCCGGTTTTCCGGTCTTGCTATCGCTTGGTAAATTTTTCTTGGAATCACTGTCGCCTAGATAAAAGTTGTCAGTAATAGTAGTTAATAAAATGTGCGCCATTGTCGTCTGCCATACCTTGGTTATTGTCATTATTAGGCTCGTTGTTAAGATCTCCTTCTTGACCATCATAAACGTCCCCGTCTGGTACATGATTTCGATTCCCCTGATCTTCTCCAATATCTTGCTGAAAGCCTTTATTGCGTTTTGAGTCATCACCTTGATCTTTTCCAACATGCTCCACTTTTGTCCATTCTTTAATTTCATTTTTAGTATCATCTATTCCATTCTCATTCACCTCCTCCATACCTTCATCTTCATCTTCCTCATCGTCTTCGCCTTCGTCTTCGTTGTCATCATCGTCGTCTTCGCCGTCATCTTCACCGTCTTCGTCGTCTTCGCCGTCATCTTCATCGTCATCGTCGTCGTCATCTTCATCTTCATCATCCTCACCGTCGTCATCGTCATCATCTTCATCGTCGTCTTCCTCGTTCTCAACATCATTTTCATCACCTGCATCCTCATGGCTCTCACTTTCTTCTGTGATTTCTTCCATTCCAACTTCTCTGTCATCCACTCTGTCCCCATCTCGAATTACATCAACCACTCCTTCTCCATAGGTTTCACCTTCTTCAACTCCTTCAGCTCCTCTGTGCCCCTCACTTTCGCCCGCTACCAGATTTGCATCGTCGACACCTCTATGATCTCCACTCAATGGAAGGTTATCCTGATTGCTTAAAACTGTGCTTTGATTACCGTCATTTAAAAGGTCATCATCGTTATTCTCAATGACTCCTAGATTACTATTTTCCGGCTCCATAGTTTTACCCTTCAAGTCCGTTGTTCCACCAACTTCGTCCACTTGGGCTTCACCATCATTTTGAGATCCTAGAGTATTAGATGTGTCATCCGTATATTCGTAGTTTGAATCGTTGTCAATTTCTCTAGACCCAGTAGAAACATTTTCGTAACTTCCATCTTCAACTTCTTGATTATTACCCTTGGAATCTTGAAATGCTACATAATTTTCATCCTCTAAACCTTTGCCCTCCGTAGTATTCTGGCCGTCATCGTTCTCGGAATTTGTAGTGGGCATATCTGAAAAGCTCGATTCTGAGCCATCGTTTACTTGGTCCGAGTCGGAAGTTGTTTCTAAAGAGGCATCATCCACCGAATGTTTAAAAATCTTTTTGAGCCGCCTTTTAGCATCCGCAAATGGCTTGGATTCATCGTTCCCTGGTTCATCAGTTGCATATCTGCCATCGCCGGACGCTTTTGAGTTCTCTCCTATATTGTCAAAAGATTTAAAAGCACCATATTCATTTCCCTGGTTACTTGAGGGAACCCCAAATTGTGCCTTCCGGCCAGGAGGTGATGGGGCAATTTTTATAAAGTTCTGACCTTGGTTCATTTCATCGTACCATCCCATTCCCTCTTTCAAATCAAACCCTCCATTAGGATCGCGGGGCGCGCTGTCCAATACGTCGTCAATAACCTCGATTTCATCAGGACCTTGCAAGTTTCCCCAATTTGGATTTTCCATTACAGGATTTTCTTTACCACCATTATCAGAAAATGAATCATCCGGTACCATGTCATGAAGATCATCGTGGGTAGGGGGAACAAACCCATTTCCGGGGTTTAAACCTTCAAAAGGTTCATCGTCAATGGGCATATCCAGGATTGGCCCCTCCGGATCAGGTGCGGGCATAGGTTCAGGTGCAGGCTCAGGTTCAGGCATAGGTTCAGGCATAGGTTCAGGCTCAGGCTCAGGCTCTGGTATAGGTTCAGATTCAGGCAAAGGCTCTGGTTGTAATACAGGAATTTCTGGCTCCGGCTGAGCTGATTTAAATAAATATTTTTAAAAGTGAATGCAAAATAAAAATACAAGAAGAAACTGATATTTAATAACAAAATTTCAAGCTTGGATAATTCTTTGTACAACAATCACTTGACATTGTTGATTAACACTTGGTTTATTTCACAATAATAAGTTCTCAAATTTCAAGTGTACAATCAAATACAGCCCGTAAGTTAGAGTAACGACTATTAATATTTGAGAAAAGAATTATTATTATCCGCCACGAAGCTTGTACTATTGATCATGCGCTTATTTACTTCCATACCTTCTTCACCACTTTTATTTCTCTAAAAGTCTTTCTCTTGGAAATACTAGACATTCCAGGAAATGCGAGAGTGATGTTTATTGATTGTTTTCTAGTTCTGCCCGCTCCTCGTATACAACCAAGAGTAGGATGCGAAATATTTTTTTTTTGCGAAATCTAGTTCATGCTGATCCAAAGTCTGCCTGCTTGGCAAGGCAGGTAAAACAATTGTCTTTGGCGACCCGCACGTTGATGGGTGAACTATTTTTTGTCAAATATCACAAACATGTACGGACAAATGGCCTTGGCAGAAAAATAAAGCAAACAATAATTATACCTGAAAAAGATTTAAATACCTCAAGGGGGGAGGGGGTCTATCAGAGCAACTGCAACTGTGAGTAAACCAGATAACGCTACTCAAGCCATAACCTGTCTATTTGTATTAAATTAATTAATGGTGTGCTGCATTTTCTTTTGCCTATATTTATCAAGCCCTGAGAAATGCATGTCGCAAAATCAATAAATCTGGTTTTCGCGCGTGGTAAACCGTTAGTTTTGCTACAGCAATCCAGCAATTCTAGCATTATTCGTTCCTGCTCTAGTTAAACGTGTAGCAGAATTAGGAGTCGCCGTACCTTGAAGATAATGGTTCATGTGTGTATATCGAGAAAATATGCCAATCGTCTTTGCCCGTTGCAACAATTGTTGACCGAAAACCAAATAACTTGGAATTGGATGTTTGAGAATTAGTGTTGTAGGTTCGTAATCAGTGTTCCTAGAAAGTGTGATTTCCAATGCTTGGGCTGCTTGGAACCCCCTTGATATTTCACGCCTTTAGCATTAGTCTCCTGAGTTTCAAGTTTCCACACTGCAGGCGCCATTTATACCTGTACTGTCATACAAAAGCTTTTGGATTTCTTAAACATTTTCAGCGCCAGCATACGAACAGGGAGTTACAAATGCTTACGCCAGAACAGACATGGGATGGTCAATCATATCAATTTCCCAAATAGTATATCAGTATTTTGTGATTTTCTCATGTACAGTAATCCTAAACCAAGAGCCATAAACCAAGCCCACTTAATGGAAAACTGCCTCTTGCTGCGATTCAAAAAACATTCAGTAATAGTTCAAACAACGGCAGGGTTCAGGGAACCAATGACTATGTAACGTAATGCAAGAGTCGCCAATGAAGAAACTTCCATCAGAAGGGGGAAATGAAAAGACGTAACCGTGAAATTAAATCCAGTTTACGAGCAACTACATATGCCAAACACATACCAAGAATCTCTGAATACCCTTGTAATAAATCGACATCTGCACTATTAATTAGATATTCATCAAAGAGCGCCCAAAAGTAGGATTCCTGTTATGGTGAACCCCAGCGTTGACAATTCCATTCCCAAAATTGCCCCGCAATTGACAAGTTTGTCACTTGACTAGTATTTCTTGCCAAATTGCTCAAAACCGTTTAGCAAGTCCCACAAGCAGATCAAGCATATGCTTGCTGTTGTACTCAAAATGCTTGACCAAACGTATGCAATAAACAAAATGGAAAATTCTGTGTGGAAAAATGTCAAATCATAGGGAGGGGCTAGCAAAGGCACGCAGATCACCACATATAAACAAATTCGATAGAAATTAAAAGGCCTACAAATTGAAGTCTACTCTACTTCTGCTTCAGCATTATGCTGCAGAAATTATGAAAAAAAGTTTCAAGAAATACCGCTTAAAAGTCATCTGTGAGTTCATCTCCGTCAACCCAGTAACCGTACTTCTCTCCAATTTCCAATGTAAGATGCGGCATATGTTTGTGGCCTTATAATTCAATACTTTTAATAGTAGGCAAAAGTGTATACTTCAGGGATTAATGACTACCAACGTCTGAGCACGTCATGCCAATTACAGATATGATATTTTCAAGTTCGTTCAGTAGGATTTTCGGACATTTCTCGTATTGCGCTTCTAATTTTGGATAATAAATTTTTGAAAAACTTAAGCGGCTTAGGTACAGCCGTTATAGGCAACATATAGCACCAATTATACTTTTCAAAGAGTTTAAAGCCAACTCATAAACATCTCTAACAAAGTCAGAGATAGCCTTTCCACTAGTATCACAAGATCTATTAAGCCCCTCTTTTTTTGGAAGCTCAATCTGAAAGCTCAAAATTTTTAATGCGCGCTTTCCGATTTTGCCTGTCCCGTACCGTTTCTGTAGAATAGTAAATTGCAGTACTTCCGGCGTTGATCCAGCTTCCGCTAACATGAATTTTTGACCATTACAAACGAATATTGCTAAACAACCCGAATACTTGATGAGGTATATCGATCTGTCTTGTAGTTTGAACAGAATTAAGTAAGTGTTTTTGGAAGCGAACCTGATCTCAACGTCGAGACTCTCAGTGTATAAGACTGAAAATAATGTACAGAGTTTCCACACGGACTGAAAAATGCAATCTTATAAACATCACGTAATTTCTGGAAAAATTGTAGTTCTAGCATCTTGCCTTGAATAAGCGTCGAAGACAAGTAAAATCCCAGAGGAGTACAGGTGGGTGTACATGAAGGTAAAGCTGTTTCGTTGTTGTAGGCGATAATGCCAAGGAAAAACAAGAGTGCAACCGTAAGCCAGGATTCGTATGCTGTTGACTCAAAACCACCTCAACTAATCCAATGGATCATGAAGCTTTCAGGCATCATTATTATTGGTACTCGAGTTTGTCTGCCTAAATCCTATCAGTTTGTCGCGTACTGCACCTACAATACATTTCACCCACCATACCATTTACAGCAAACACCTAAGTCCAACATTGCCGAAACGGCTCCTGCAAAATGAATGCTGGTGAATCATCAACATTTATAAATCTATTACTTGAGTGTAAAATCATTGACAGCAAAAGAATTATGTAGCCGAAATAGTGATCTGCAATTACTAGAAAAGTTCTGCCATGTTTAGATGCAAATTTTTTTTATTCTTTTCTGTTTGTTTTCCTCGTCCGATATTTTAGCACAAAACTCATCCTTACCACCACCATCTCTTGACCGCTCTGTTACCAAACGGCTGCGGATATTTATTAACTTTGAAGAGATTCGATAGATCTTCTATTCTATTCATTACTACTTGTATTTAGAGAAATACTCAGAAACCATGGGACAAATATTGTCACAACCTGTGACAGAGAAGGTATGAGAACGTCAAGCACTCGCTTTTTCATTGTTATTTTTTTAAAATCACTGGCTCAGTGAAACTCTTCAGCAGGCCGTCAGTTGCAGCAGATTAATGTGTTTTATTTTATTTGATCTCTGCTATTGATTGGTAGGCGCGTTCTTTTTACGCTCCGGCGTGCTGAGCTTGTAAGGCGTGAAGCTCTTTTGCAAAGCGGTTTACCTCTCATTGACCTTTTATGTTAATATTTTATGTCTCTACTTAGAGCTCTGAAGCCGGCCAAGATGAGCAATTGATCTTTGGTGTATCTGCCATGCAGGGATGGAGAGTCTCGATGGAAGACTCACATGCAGCTGTTTTGGATTTAAGGAAAAAAAACCCCGAAGACCTGCAGGATTTTGACGAGACTGAGGTCTCCAATAAACCGACGAAGAATAACGGATTGGTTCTTGAGGATTCTACGCCAGTAGCTGATCGTGTATCATTCTTTGCTGTCTACGATGGCCATGGAGGTGAGTTTTGTTGACATTCAGTCGTCATAGCATAGCCTAACTTTTTTTTTTTTTAGGTAACCGCGCGTCCATTTTCAGTGGAGAAAATCTTCATAATATCGTGTCATGCCAGGAAGGATTTGCTGAGGGAAACTATACCGCTGCACTAAAGGACGGATTCTTGTCTACTGACCGATCGCTTTTGCACGACCCTTCGTTCAAAACCGATCCTTCTGGGTGCACAGCTACTACAGCGATATTTGCAAAAAATCAAATCTACTGTGCTAATGCAGGTGACTCCAGAACCGTCCTTGGAGTCAAGGGTATTGCCAAGCCACTTTCTTTTGATCACAAGCCTCAGAATGAGGGCGAGCGTGCACGTATTTGTGCTGCTGGTGGGTTTGTTGAAGCTGGTCGTGTGAACGGTAACTTGGCTCTTTCTCGTGCAATTGGCGATTTTGAGTTTAAGCGCAGTGCATCTCTCCCCCCTGAGGAACAAATTGTTACAGTTTTTCCTGATGTTATGGAGCATGACACTTCTCCTGATGATGAGTTTCTGATCCTGGCCTGTGACGGAATCTGGGATTGTATGGAATCGCAAGAGGTTGTTGAATTTGTGCGCCGTGGAATTGCTGAGAAACAGGACCTTACCTTCATTTGTGAAAATATCATGGAACACTGCCTAGCCCCTGCTTCAGACCTGTCTGGTATCGGCTGTGATAACATGACCATGATGATTGTTGGTATTCTGAACGGTAAGACTAAGGACGAATGGTACGATATGATTGCTACCCGCGTTGCAAACGGCGAAGGCCCTGTTGCCCCAATCGAGAGTGCTCAGCAAAAGATCAGTCAGCCACCACAGCAACGACAGGGACCGCAGGATGATGAAGCACCTGGACAAGGATTTGCAAATTCTTTGGCCCTACAACAACTTCTAGGTCAAAGCGGATTTACAAATGAGAATGGAGTGTTTGTTGTTCGACCTGACTCAGCTGCTGCTTCGCTGTTGTCGAATCTGGGATACGTTACTCAGGAGCAGGACGAAAATGAGGCGGAGGAAGACGAAGAAGACGAAGAGCCAACATCTGGCAGTATTGAAGCGCTTGATGAGGATGCTGAAGTGTCCAAGAGCCCTTAGCATGAGTTACGAAATAATCCATATATTGTTCTAATGTTACTAGTTGAATCCTTAATCTTCATTGTCTCGCATGTATTTTGCGCATTCTCCACTTTAAACCTGTGTATAGTTGGTTATTGTTTATATTCATCTCATTACGGATTTAGCTTGGTAGACCAAAGTGACAGCTGTTGCCTTAGTGGCTCTAGTCCAACTAGAACAGTAGAGGGGTTATCAACGTTCGTGACGCCAAACGAAAACATTCCACTTTTTACTAAACAAAAGACTTAGGGAGAGTCATCCCCATAAGACCATCTAAATACTTGGAAGAACCAGCTGAATCACATTAAAGTCATATTGAAGTTTTATTGAAATCAGCCCAGATCCAAGCAAACTAATTTAACGGTCGAGATTCCTCGAAAAATTTGCTGCTTTGATGTCCTTGTTTTTTTCTCCATACAACATATTGCTCCATCTTGACTGCTCCAGTCAATGAACATCAAACGCTGCTTCAACGCACCTGGAATTTGACTTCAGCTAAACTCACTTATTTTGTAGCCGATTTGTCGCTAATCTTGATTGGCCGGTTCGCTCGCGTGTAAGAAAAGAGATTGGTATTTTTAGGTTTTTGATTTTTGATTTTTGGTTGGTTTTTTTTTTTTCCTGTTGTCCCATCATGGAACAGCCATTTTCTTTTACTCTCCACACATTTCATCAATCGACTGTAGTCGACGAATACACGCCCAGTTTACTTCTCGATTCTTTCGAGCCTTCCTATTCCTTAAACAGACCATCGTCATATTGGCGTGATGCCTGCTTTTTAAACCCATCTTTCAGCGATAATAGAGATACTCAGATGCCGAAAAAACGTGCACCTTCGGCAGCTTTTAAGACAGGCAGCAGCAGCAGCAGCAACCACGTGCTGTATTCTTCAGCAGAATCTGCAAATTCTTCGCATTCAATCGTTCCTTTTGATGCCGGCGATGATAATGTTTTGGCTGTGCTGCATTCTGATAATCTTCAATATAAGGATGTGGAAGACCTCGTTGTCGGCCTCAACCCGAAGCGGGCGCAAGACATTTTAATGTCTTACCGCATCTTATCCACATTGTCTCAATATTTAGACGAAACCGACTCGTGGACCTTCTGCCTGCTAAACAACTACGATTTTCAAAATAGCGTTAGACAATTTGATTTAGACGTGGCTATTGTCGTTGGTAAGCGGGCCGATCATCTGCTGGCAGAGATTTACGCGTGGAATATTCCTCGTCTGAAGCGCATGGTGACTTCCTTTTCTGCATACTATTCTGACGAGGCAACCATACTGACGGTTCTCGTGTTTC
>JAKVQY010000111.1:0-26578 GCA_030463045.1 Geotrichum macrosporum
TTATTTTTAATTAAATACAACAACATTATATACGTCATTTATTTTACTTGTTTATTCAACATATTATATAATTTTATAATACATACAACATATTATTTTTTTTATATTTCTTAAATATAATTAAATTTTTTTATAATTAAAAAAATTTTTTCTGAAATTTTTTTTTTTTTTTTTTTTTTTTTTTTTTTTTTTTTTTTCAACTTCTCACTCCACTAGTATGTTGATCAATAGTTTTCAGTAAAGGCAATAGCCATATTCAACAATTCCTGCTCAATAGTAACGTATGATAGCTACATTCCGTGAATCACGTTGGCAACTCTAATATTTGACATCACATCTACCCCTTTTGTAATGATAATGTTAGTATTGTTCATTTTCTCCTCCATGTTTGACACCAGTTAATAAAATATTTTGACTTGAAATTTCCACACTTATCATCATCATTTCGAGGAACCTGTCTTAAACTTGACAGTTATATTCATGTTTAGCCTAATTATTTTGACGCCATATCTTTCAATTGAATAATAATCAATTGATACCAAGTGGTTATTCCAAGAAGACCCAATATCTACATCTTCAGATTGGTATCCCAGTACAAACACACGCAAACATCAGACTTGTCAAAAAACCTTTTTTAATTCATCTTGGCGTCTTTACATCCAAATAGCATTAAATCAAATAACAGCACAGAAATCACAGAAAAAAATTACTAAAGCAAAAAACCTGTTCTTTAAACAGAAGGCTCAGCGGAAGCAGGTGCAGCAGCAGGCGTAGCAGCGGGTACAGCAGCAGGAGGCGCGGCGGCAGGAGTAACTGAAACCGCAGCAGGCACAGAAGCTGCAGCAGGATAAGAAACAAATGAGAGAACCAAAGGACGGTTACCATACTCATAGCCGCTAAACTTCAAAATAGCACTCTCAGCAGCAGCAGGACCGTCAAACTTGACTACACCTGCACCAGCAGAGCGCCCACTAGCCTCAAGTTGAATCTCGGCACGCTCCACTTGGCCAACAGTCTGGAAAAGCTCGACCAAATCGTTGTCAGTAGTAGCCCAAGGCAGATTTGAAACAAAAATAGTCACACTGGGCTCACCGTTGCCACCAGCACCATCAGTAAAAGGATTGGGCTTAGTCTCACTGTATTGTTTAGGAGGAAATCGAGAGCCGCTCTTAAAAGAGCCTCCACGCCCACCTCTGTTAGAGAAAGAAAAACCAAATCCTGCCCGGTTGGCAAAACGGTCTTCGCGAACTTCAATGTTGCGGCCACCCAATTCAAAACCGTTGAATTTGGCAATGGCGTTTTCAGCGTCATTGGCACTGGCAAACAAAACAGTACCGCATCCCTTTGATCTACCCATATGGTTCTGTTGAACATCAGCTCTTACGACTTCTCCAGCTTGAAAAAAAAGATCCTTCAGCTCTTGCCATCCAACAGAAAAAGGCAGATTATTGACAAAAATTTGAGATCCCTTGGCACTACCTGTGCTACTGGCACTGCTAATGGGGCGACCTCCATTGCTGGGAGCAGGGCCGTTTCTGTTAAACTTTGGCTCAACCTCGCGGTCCTCGCGTACATAGATTTGTCGACCCTCAAGTTCAAGGTTGCTGAGTTGCTGTACAGCCTTTTGAGCTTCTTCACGAGTAGAATATTCAACAATACCACACCCTTTCGATCGGCCATTTGCTGTGGTTAAAACATCAGCAAATACGACATTACCAGCTAAATGAATGTTAGCAAAAGCTTTCTAAAAGTTCCCCTCACAAACCATACCTTGTCTCATAAAGTCTTTTAGTTGACCCCATTTGATGTGGTAAGAGAGATTGCCGACGTAGACGCGTCGGTCTTGCGTAGAAGCAGCATCCACAGTAGTACTCATGGCGATGTAACGGTTTCGTTTTTTAGTGAAATATGTCGAAGCTTGAGAATACCAATGCTTCCAAGTATATAACAAGCAGTAGTTTACCTAGTAGAGTTTAAAAAGATGTCTAAGTTTAAATGATTTCTAGCAAGAAATCAGTATTGACAATGAAAGGAGTCTGAATTAAAGTGTTAGTCGCCAAATCTCCATTACACTTGAGCAAGACTTTGAAGTCGCTTAGTACAAGTTACA
The DNA here is from genome assembly GCA_030463045.1 of Geotrichum macrosporum. NCBI lineage: Eukaryota > Fungi > Ascomycota > Dipodascomycetes > Dipodascales > Dipodascaceae > Geotrichum > Geotrichum macrosporum. Next base: position 2,111 of record JAKVQY010000111.1, read on the forward strand.
CGTTTGCAGGGGTTCACATACAAGAGTTCAAACAAGGCCAATTCCGACGTGCCCCAACGAATAATATTCCAAACCGAGTTCCAAGTGTTACAAGATGAAAAAATATTCAAATATCTCAATGCGCGGAAAAAGAGGTAAAAAGAAGAAGAGTGGCCAAAAAAAGGACTATTCAAGAGGGCTTGTGGGTGGGTTGGGGTACAATCAAAGATTTGAGGAAGTGGTGGCAGTGAAGAGAATTTCACACAATTGTAGCACGTGACAAGGTGACCACAAATTCCAGCAAGACAGGAAAGAGCTCAACAGTGTTCATATTGTTGACAAAGGCTAAGAATACTATATACATATAACAGAAGATCGGGATAAGCAGAACTTTATCTAGCAAGTCCAAGTCCATAGCGCTTAATAACCCCCTCTACATCTCCAAACGTCTCTCTTCTACCTTCAATAACAATAGTAGGACGGCCGCTTCCCATGCCAGGGTTGTTAGTGTTACCGGTCAGAACTCGCTTCGCTACACGCTGAATATCAGAAACAGTCAAGGCATCTATCTTCTCACACATTTCCATAACAGGAATTTTATATCCCTGTACTTGAATCTGGCGTCCCATATCTTCTAGCTGGACCATCTTGCTTTCCAGATTCATTAACAAAGAGCTTCGGAGCTGGTTCTTTGCACGTTGAACTTCCACGTTGGTAAGAGCTCCTTGTCCCTTTGTAAAAGTGTACGCGAATTGTCGGCAGAGTACCTCGGCAAGATAGGGAGCTGCGTTGGGAATACAGCTTGCAGAAATACCAAACAAACCGCTGTCAGTGTATGAATGGTTAAATGCGATACAGCTCTCAATGTATCCAAACTGATTTAAGACATGAGTGTACAGTCTGGAATACATTCCCTTACCAGGGCCACCAGCAGAAAAAGAACCTCCACCTCCGAGAAGAATTTGAAGTGTAGCCAAAGCATAAATGTCGGGATCCCCAGTTGCGAGTCCTTCGAAAGCAATATGCAAGTGAACAAATTCAGGAAGATTTCCAATGGGAGGTAGCGATGGCCGCGAGAATTCTCCTCCAGTGTACTGAGCAAAGTTATTAAACATGTTGAGCTGTTCATGAGCAGGAGTAGCAGGAATGTCTCCAAGATACTTGTAAACAAGATCTACAGCGCGTTTCTCTTCGACACCGACAAAACCAACAACAAGCTTTTCCGGCTTGTAAAATTTGTTTCGATAATCCCAAACATGCTGGTCGGTAATTTCGGGAATTCGCTCTGCAGGACAAAGCAGTGGATTTCCTAAAGTTCCATTGTAAGCAGTCATATGAACAAGCTCAGGTAAAATTAGCTCAGGCTTTTGCCAAATTTCGTCAACCTCGTACTGCGCAGTCGCCAATTGATCTATAACTTCATCGGGAGTGACTTGTGGTGATTTGATTGTGTCAGCTAACAGAGAAAACATTCCTTCCGTGTCGCTGTTGAAAACTGATGCTTGATAGAGCATAGTTTCTCTACTGGAAGCACACATGTAGTTACCACCAAGTGACTCCAAGCTCTCCTGCATGTCAAGAGCAGAACGAGATTTCGTAGATTTAAAGGCTAATCGGTCAACAATGTGGCTTAATCCGCGCAAGTGATCATCCTCATATCGTGATCCAGCATGAACGTACAATCCCATAGTTGAGAAATGTCCAGGAGTAGGATCAATACCAATTCTTATTCCATTGTCTAGTTTGATTATCTTGACATTGTCTGGTTTTTCGCTTGCCTATCTTTGTTAACACTAACCTCAGTTGCAGATGGAAATTTCATACTGTGCTGTATCGTCTTAATGCCTCAGTCCTCACCCGAGAGGCAACCGCGGAGGAACGAATATTAGTTCGAAGATACCTGCTGAGCATGTTGAATCCTTAATTATTCTGTTTCTAGCGACTTTGGATGCCGACGTGTTTTGGTGGCGCTTTTTTTAATATTTGAAAAGTTGGAAAAAGGCTTTGAAAACTAGAGTATATAGGGTTAGGACCTCTACTTTTTAGGTTCAAGGCATACTTGAAAACAAAGTGCAGTTTTTGGCGATAATGACTGAAAACATAAATCAGTCACGCTGAAATTCCACTAATATTTGGATTCCTGCTTTCCTTCCTTCCACTTTCTTTTCGAAATTCGAAACTCTATCATCATGGCTATTCGATCATTTACTATCTCTGTCCCTGCATCTTCTGCGAATATTGGTCCTGGATTTGACGTCCTCGGTCTCGGACTCTCGCTGTACTTGGAACTTACCGTTACTATTGATCCCTCGAAAGGCAGTCAAGGTGACGCTTCCGTTGACGAAAACTGTAAGATCACCTACGAAGGTGAAGGTGAAGAGGGCGTTCCCTTGTTAGCAAGTCACAATTTGGTTACTCGAACGGCTCTTTACGTTTTGAGATGCAATGGACTAAAAACATTTCCTGTGGGAACGCATTTGCATGTTAAAAACCCCATTCCTCTTGGTCGTGGTCTGGGCTCTTCTGGTGCCGCTGTTGTAGCGGGTGTCATTCTTGGAACTGAGGTTGGACATCTTGGATTTTCCAAGCAACGAATGCTGGACTACTGCTTAATGATTGAGCGACATCCCGACAATATTACCGCCGCTATGATGGGTGGATTTGTTGGCTCATACCTTCGTGAACTCAGTCCATCCGATACTGATCGTGTTGAAATTCCTCTCGCTGAGGTGCTGCCTGAACCTGCTGGGGGAATTAACACTGGCCTTGCTCCTCCTGAACCTCCTCAGGATATTGGTCACCACATCAAGTATGATTGGTGCAAGGATATCAAGGCTATCGCTATTATTCCCGACTTTGAGGTATCTACTGCCAAATCTCGTGGGGTTCTTCCAACGGCATACACTTCCAAGGATATGATTTTCAATCTCCAGCGTCTAGCTGTCCTCACTACTGCGTTGACTAGATCACCTCCAAGTGCCGAGTTGATCTACCCCGCCATGCAGGACAAAATCCATCAGCCTTACCGCAAAACGTTGATTCCCGGGCTTACAGAAATCCTGGCTTCTATAACTCCCAAAACCCACCCAGGTCTTCTTGGAATTTGTCTCTCTGGCGCTGGTCCCACCATTTTGGCACTCGCTACCAAGAATTTTGAAAACATTGCCAATGAAATTGTGGCCCAATTCAAGCAGGAAAACATTACTTGTAGATGGAAGTTGCTTGAACCCGCTTACGATGGTGCAACTGTCGTTCACAACTAGATTACATAGAGTTAACGGGCTGTATGAGAATCTCATAAACGTGTTATTTATTATGTTATACTCTTTTTTGACAAGAATTCTACCATATTTACAATGGCTTTGCGTTAGACTTGTAATAATTTCTACGCAAGCTAAAAAATTCCCTGTATGCTAAAAGTCCGAGATTTATTACCCGATCTGCGTTCTAACCTATAACAACGCTAATGCCGAGCCAATTTTTTTTCCAAAATGTTTTTGGGGTCCATCGAGAGAATGATTTATTGCCTACACACTTCAGTTTCCATCGTCTAACCCAAGCGTTTTGGGCTTTTCGTAAACTAGCAATAAATTTAAAATTTCCCAGGACGACATGATTAGCTTGATCAATTAAAAAAAAAAAAAAGCTGTTGAAATCTTTATGGCCCTGACAATTCCATGCAGTTTCAACATCTTTATATTCTCAATGACTAGATATTGACGAAAAAAATGTTACCAATACAAATGACTAAATCTCCCTCTCTCTCAACAATATTCTCCAGAACTAACTTGTGATTCAATATAAAACAAGAACGCAAGGAAACTTTCATTTATTTTTCTTGTTCCTTATAATAGAAATACGCAGATTGCTTTTATGGGTGTGAATCATTTTCTACAGTTTCTCCTGCCTTTTTTTTTCTCTCCAAATAGTTTTACATTAGCGTACTTCGTTCTTATCTCATTTACTTAACCTGCTGTCAAATATTTGCCAGACTTCCTTTTTCTTTTCTTTGCATTGACGGTACAGCCTTTAGTTGATAATTTCAACAGTTGAGAGTTTCCATAGTATCATACCAATATGTCAACAAAAGTAATATTTCAATATTATAAACATTAGAAAAAAGATATCAAAAACCACACTTTTAATCGGTCTCATCTTTAGCTACGACCTCCAAATATGAAGTCGCACTTCATAGTTCCGTCTTTATTCATGAAGATTCTTTAACTTTATCTTCACCATTCCTACGCCAATGGCTTATATTCAACACTTTTCACGGTTCCCGCGAAGCCAAATTCAATATTTCACGTGACTAGATATAAGCTTTTATGTCAAGTCCTTCCGAGACTTTCCCCGGTTATAAAATCCTCCAGCATCTCTCAGACTTTCACATTTCAAAATATTTCCATAATTTTACAGTTGATTTTGCCTTTACTCATTGCGATTCAACTACAAATACTAAATCAACTGTGTAATAATAATATATACAATGTCGTTCATACTTACACAAGCTCGGCTAAGGACTCTCGCTTCAACCCCCCATCTTGCCAAATCATGGTACTATATAGCCGCCGCAGCCCTCAGTGTCTGCAACCAACCAAACGATATTCCATTACTATATGAGTTTGTCATGAATCAGCCTGATATGGCTTTAGCTTCCAAAGATCAAAAACTGCATGTGGCCCGACAGATTCGGGAATCCTTGCTCAAAGGTGCTGCCCTAGGCGGATTACCAAAGACCATTAATTCCCTGACACAACTGAAACATGTAACTCCTACAGAGCTGAAGGATACAGAGTTGCAAAGAGATCCACAAGTTTCAGCACCAGGTGCCAGTGTGGGCGCAGAGTTTTTTGATCAGGTTTATGGAAAGATTTCGAAAAGAGTCAAGGGACAAATGGCAAGTGCTTATCCTGATCTGGCGTATTATGCCCTGGATCATGTCTACGCTCCGCTGTTATCTTATACAGGTGTTCTTGGCCCTAAGGATACAAGTCTTGTTGTTATTGCTTGTCTTGTTCCTCAAGATGTTAATCCTCAGCTCAAAGGCCATCTAAAGGGCGCACTTAACAACGGTGCTACGGTTGAAGAAGTTCATAGTGCTCGAGACATGTCTATATTGATATCCTCTTGGTCCGGTATTACATGGAAGGCACCAGTTGCAAAGCTTTAATAGAATATAATCCCTAGTAATTGGACTCTTGTCTTGTTTCTAATCTAAGCACGATACTGACCAAATGGTTGTTTATACTGCATTCTTCGTATGGGAGCATTCAACTCAGTTGAATAATAAGCACCTCTGTTTCCAAATTGTTTTAATTCATCTCGGTAGTCATATCCTGGATTCTCTACAACATCAAACTCTCTAGACTGCCGCGGTTGATTTTGATGTATACTCGCATGTATGTATTCTCTTTCTCCGTCCTGGACCCCTTGTGCTACTTGTCCTCCTGCAGGGTATATCGCAGGTCTCCAAGGATTTCCTACAGGAAACACTGACGCTGTCGCATGCACAACTTGAGACATTTGACCTAGATTTGCAACTGGGTTTCCTGAGGTATGATGAGGCACTGTTCCGTGGAAGTTGTTTGAACCACGCTGACCGACCGTCCCGTTGCCAAAGTGTCCGTGTTCACCTCCTTTCTCATTACCCTGTGGATTGAACTTACTCTGCCATGCGGGACCCTGTCTTCGTCCTTGAAACACTGAGTGAGTGCGTTCACCTTCACTTCGGTATGCTCCCAACACTTGGCGTGTCGTCAGCCTCCAATGGTGTTGTTCCAACCCAGCATCACTCAAGTCAGAGGCAGTCTCTGAACTAGTGACTGGGTAAGGCTTTTTGATCTTGCATTGCACCGTGGGTCTCGGAGTTGTTTGTTGCTCCTGCTGGGTTTGTTCTCTTCCAGACAATGTTGTTATTACAAACGTAGGTAAAAATATCTTGTCCAGCCAGGCAATGACCTTATGATCAAACGGCATGTTTTGTTCCTCGCGGGGACAAAAGCTCATTGATCTTAATGCATTGGTCTCGCTGTCTTGCTCGTAATCTTGGGTAGTATTATTTTTGGTAATCTGGGTACTCTCATCTTGTTGATTCCACATTTTTCGACGAGAGTGGGTATTAATCTCAGTTCCTGGAAGGTATGCCTCTGTGTAGTCTTTTTTCTGTATATATTCGTCTGTGAACCTCTTGATATATCTGCTAATGTTTTTAGCATTCCTATAGATTGATTGTTAACTTGTCTTTCAAATAATTTGTCTGGATCAATTGTACTGCGAAATACTACTCAATCTCTTGTGACGCCGAGTGGAGCCCCGTTCAAACTGGCGATCTAGCTTTTCAAAGTCTTGCAAGTTGTTGTTGGACTCCAATGGCAAGTCTACTACAATTCCTCGTTGACTTCCTGGGTCTTCTACGTTCATGGTGTTTTATCAAAAGAGTGAAAAGAAGAGGAAAAAGAAGCAATGGCAACATTTCTACGGACTTTTTATCCTGAACCACATAGTTGCCGTTACGGCAATATACAATCTTTATGCTCGTGTTTGTTTTTATCCCCATGAAAAATTCCTACTATTAAACGACTATCAACAAAATATTTTTAATACATGAATTTTTTTATTGAGCAGCGGCAACAGGGGCCTCAGCAGGAGTCTCCTCCTCAACATCATCCTTAATGTACTTGATGACAGAGGGCTCACCTTGGGGAGCGTCCTCCTTAGGAGGGTGAATGACAACGTGGTCGGGCAAGCTGGACTTGGGGGTACCAGCCTTGGCCTCAGCAGCAGGATCACGCATAATCTTGACCTTAACACCAAGCATACCCTGCTTAAGCTGAACGTGACGGGTGGCAGTGTCAATAAAGTCAAGAGCGGGCTGACCGGAGTGGATCATGAAACCCTGGGAGAACTTCATAGACTTAGCACGAGCAGCTCTGAGCTTACCGGAAACAACAACCTCGACACCCTTAGCGCCGGACTCCATAACGTAACGGACAACACCGTAGGCAGCACGACGAATAGCCAAGTTGTTAAGAAGCTTGAACTTGAGAGACTCACACTGAGCAACAGCAGAGAGACCACGCTGCTGGACACGCTCAGCATAGATCAGGACGGAGTCCTCCTTAAGAGCAAAACGCTTGCGGACCAAAGAAGTCAACTCACGAATGCGGCGACCGTTCTCTCCGAGAACCTGCTGGGTGTGGGTGGCTCTGACGACGATTTCAGTCTTGGTAGGAGTGAGTCTGACCTCAACACCGGAGTATCCCTCCTCAGAGAGCTCACGGGTGAAAAACTCGTTGAGTTCAGCGTAGAAAACACCGTCAGCGACGATCTTTCTCTTCTTTGAAATGGCGGAGACAGGCATGTTGAAGTGTTATTTTCTATTGACTACTGGTGGTCGGCTGGAGTCTGGTCGAACTTTTTAAAAAAAAAAAAGAAAGAGGTCAATAGGGAATTTGACTAAGGCCATGGGAGGAGCGCGATTGGGAACTGAGAAAAAAATTGATCATAAACTTCAGAACGGTATATTGCAGAACGAAAATTGGGACTTGAAATAGTGAAAAGTACCGATTAGGGTTGTAAACATTTGTGACTGTTAAAATGCAATTAGGGTGAAATTTCTGCCTTACGTAATAATTATTTTCATGGAGACATCTAGATTTGGGCGAACATCGGCTTAAATTTAAGATATTGGCACTGATATCGAACGACAGAGAAAACTCGTCTCGTACAAAGGTAGTTGGCTATAGATATCGATATTAAAGTCTTACTGTATGGATATATAACTAAGCTTTCAATGAAGCATTGAAGAAAAAGGAAAGAAAAGAGAGAAAAAAAATTAGTAGAACGAGCTGGATACAAACTCCAATGTCGAGAGTTTGTGACACACATTTAAAAACTGCAACTCAAATTAAAAATTTACTACTCTATAAACTAACAAGCAAACAAAACTAAAGAAATAAAGTCATTGAATAGCATGGAATCAATTCCTTTCGAAAATTGTTCATCGATATAATGCAAGTTATTTAAAATGCTTAGATGAGGAGGGCAGCGGCACCAATGGCAACTACACCAAAGACAGAACCAACAGCGCGGGCACCAGCACCAGTAGAGGGAGCAGTAGGGGAAACGGTGTGGTTAGCGGGGGCAGAGTGGATAGAAACGTTGGTGTAGTTAGAGTAGGAAGTAGTGAACTTGGCGGCACCGGTGGAGGAAGGAGCAGAGGTGGAGACGGCAGTGGTGATAGGAGCAGAAGGGCTGCTAGAAGTGACCTCACCGGCAGCAGAGGTGGTAGAGGAAGACTTGGTGACGGTGGTGGCAAAGCACTTGTGGTCAGAGCAAGAAGTGATGGTGATAACATCAATGGAAGTAGCAACAACGACGCTAGTGGCCTTATCGGTGATAGTAGAATTGGCAGCAGAGGCAACGGCAGCAATAGCGGCGGCGGAGATAGCAGTAGAGAACTTCATTTTGAATAGATTAGTAGTGGTAGGATTAAAAATTAACGAAAGTAAAGTAGTTGGAAATTATTGAACGAGTGACAATGACTGAAATGAGTGAGGAAAGAAAAAAAATGTCAAGAGAAAAGCAGCTCATTATATATAAAATTTCTGAGGACTGTATTAGAGGTAAAGGAAATAGGAGAATATGTGACCCCAAGGCACTTGTTGATTTGCTGCTAAGGGTTCATGCGATAGGGGCCATATTTTTAAAAGAAATAAACAAAAGTAGCCAATATTACAATTTATGCTAGGCTACATTGCGTGACCATTTGGGATTTGGCGTTTCCATAATGGATCAAACAACTAGTTAGGAATTATTAGCAAATATTGGAGCATTGGCAAATTCATAAAGACGCCCAAGAGTGTAACAATACAAGCAATGCGATAGAAGACGATATTCTAAGTGGAACAAAAGAAAGGCGGGAGAAGTGCTTTGTCAAAGCGCAAAACTAACTCTTCTGAAATTCAGTCTAGATGTCTTTAAAGTCAAAATGTCACTTTAGTCTTCAGTTTCCTCACAGTATCACTTCTTTCTCAGACAGGATTGGCCCGCTTATTGTCCACTCTCATTAAAATGAGATAATAGGGGTTAATTCATGGCATGGAACCTTGCTGCCTCCTGGTTTTCATTGAACCGGATTGTTTTCTAGATCTAAACCTCGCTTCTCGTTAAAACCCCCCTATGTTAAGTTTTTCCATTTCCTAAAATTTGGTCTCAATCGACTCCTGGAAAAGTCTTAAGTAGACCTATTCTGGAATATTACATAATTTATGCTGCAGTTATATGTATCTTGATAGCTCTTTTCAATGGGAAAACAGCCAAATGTAGATGATTCCCAGAGAAAGAGTCCATATTGGTCTGCTTAATTTGGACAAAATGTTTTCCCAGTTTCCAGCTAGGAGTTGAAAATCAATAATCTGAAAAACTTTTGCCTCATATTCTTTTGGACTAACAGGACCACTCGCATACTATAGAATGCGATCTTGCAACTGCGCTCTTAATCTTACAGGAATATTAATTATATAGTTTTTATATATTGGAACCCAATGTAAATTATTACTTTCAGGTTCTGTAAAGTTACCCTTTAAGTGCTTGAACAAATACGTGAAAAATTCACTCTGTCAGTTCTTAGATCAAGATTTCAAGCACTAGCTAGTTTCTGATCTACATGAACTTGAGTGTTTGTGCTTCATGCAAGTGAATTCAACTGTAATTATTTTGGCCTTAAGGCAGAGGCGCCCACTTACCTTTTCACCATGCCATGCCATGTCCATGCCATGGTTAAACATTATAAAAAAGATTCATTTTTTTTTTCTTTCTCCTTACATGAAGCACGCGAGTGTCCCGAAATATTACGCTATACAATCTGCCTATCCTGTTGTGAAATTTATATTGGCAATTCCAATTTTGCACAACTTTTTCATGCCAGAAATAACAAAGGTGGTTTCATGTACTTGACTCGTCTCCTGTATGATAGTTTGCTGAAAAATATGTTAGCATGTGATAATAATTCGTTTTTAAAAGCTATAATTGATACTCGAAAAGAAACCTGTTTATACAAAGGTTGTACAGTTTCAAATAATAATATAATTCTTTCTCAAATTTAATATATAGCAATTATAGTCTGAAAGTCACAGTAGCGACTCAATCTTTGAGAGAAGATTTATTCTCCACCTCATTATCAAAACTTGAACTATTTATCACTCGCTCATCTCTTTCAATAATAATAGTTTCAAATGGGGTTTTCTAGTTTATTAAATAATGTTCCATATCTTTGTCCTCCTATTCTCACCTGCTATTTGTTTTGATGTTTAATAATGCCAGTTTTTCTATTCACAGTGTGTGAGCTAAGTTTATGATACAATTGACCTTTCCAGTGAGAAACCACGTGACAACATCACGTGTTAGGTCTTGACTAGAACGGAGGTCTAACATCTCTTTACTAGAGAATTTCCGTCCACTTTCCACGATATCCACAATGTCCCTAACTTGCAGTCTCACTCGAATCGCTCAATCAGTTGCATGTAAACCGAATACACAAACATTAGCTACTTGTTCTGGGCTTATCACTGCTAGGCGATGGTACTCTCCAGTTCGGTCTCGAGTGCATATTCCGCCACCTCCTAGACGCGTACTAGGCAGAAACCAGCAGCGTGCTCAGCAGGAGCAGCAGGAGCAGCAACAGTTCCAAGACCAATTATATGAACCACAGGTTCAGTACAGTTATCCTGAAGTTGAAAAACCGCCTCCTGGAGGGGTGATTCAGTATTCAGATGGAATTGCCAATTTGCTGTCTCAGCCAGTACTGGTTATAGAGCGCCAAATCGAGTTCATGAATGTGTTCTTGGTATGTGGTTTTTGATGTCAAATCAGAGAATTATTTCACTAACTTGTTTTCACTGCAGGGATTTGAACAGGCAAATAGATACGTAGGTACAGTCTTTGTACCTCAATATCCATCTGTTAACAGTGAATTTTATCATTATTTTATCATTAGGCTATTTTAGATGTTCAGGGAAACCATCTTGGGTACATGGAAGAGGAAGACTTTGGTATTGTCAAGGCTGTCATGCGACAAGTTTACCGCTTGCATCGTCCTTTTTCCGTCAAAGTCCTAGATCGCCAAGGACAGCATCTCATGACGGTAAGTAAAAATTCACTGTTGAATAGACTCAAAGTCTTAACATCGTTTTAGATTCGGCGACCATTTTCTTTCATTAATTCAAGAATCAAGCTTTTACTACCTTCAGTCAGAGATGACAATGCCGTAATTGTTGGTGAGAGTAAACAGCAGTGGCACCTCTGGCGACGCAAGTACAATCTGTTTCTAAAGTTAGTATACATTCGTTTGAAAACTGCCAAAAAATTCTAATTCCAAATATTCTCGCCCATAGCACTGGAGACGATAATTATGACCAGTTTGGGATAGTTGACGCCCCTTTCCTCGCATTTACTTTCAACATTCGAAACGAGCAATCTCAGCTTATTGGTTCTGTTGACCGTAACTGGGTTGGCTTAGGTCGAGAGCTCTTTACAGATACTGGTGTTTACTTATTAAGAATGGACGGGTCGACGTTTGATTTAGATCCAAATAGCCAGGACCAATTGTCTTCCTATCCGCTTACACTTGATCAGAGGGCAGTTGTGTTGGGAACTGCAGTTAGCATTGATTTTGATTACTTTTCAAGACATTCTGGTAATGGGTGAGTATTTTCTTTCTTTTTCTCTCAAAAGGCATATTCTAACATTCATCAGTGGCCTCTTTTCGTTTTCGTCGTACGAATAGGGGAACACAAAGAAAAACATGTTAAAAAAACGGTTAATTGTATAGGATATTTACATGACTTTAAACATTCATTAACAGAATATGCGACAAAATAAATAGAATAAAAACAAACATGTGAAGCAAAAACAAACAAACATGTAGAGCAAAAACAAAACAAAACAAAAAAGGAAAAAGGAAATCATTTGTCATTTCTCATTTGGCAGTTGAGAGTAGTTCATAAAGCTTTTGCAAATCCACTTTGACTTGCATTTCAACCTGCTGCCATTCAGGCACATCTAAAACGGTAGTCAATTTGACTTTAGAATTACGTCTCCGATGGCTTTTCTTTAGTCCGCAATACAAGTTGTGCTCAGTCTCGAGCTCAGTCGCTGCGACGTCTTCAGTTTCTTGTAAACTATGGGCCGCCCCGAATGAATCCAAATCTCTTATCAAATGGCAAAAGTCAGTTAGTTTGAAGAGCTTTCCGTCATCAAAGCCATGAAACAAGTCTTCTAAGTAACTGCGATCTTCATTATCGTCAACAGGTTTGGAACAAACAGGGTTGTACACTTGAAATGCAATATGTGGCGACATGTAGTTGAGCTCGAGACACTGATTCCGGTTTTCGAGTTGAGAAGTAGATAATGATTCAGAAACACGGGGCCAGGTAGCGTTCAGCCATAGATTTGAATGGTAAGAACCTGTTGAAAGTTCCTGTTCCTGCTGCTGAAGTACCATTTTTTTAAGTAGTGGATATGAGATCAGTTCATGGGCGCTCATAGGAACAGCAAAGTCCTGTATCCTTGAACTTTGGCCTCCAACACAATCACTGGTGCTGCCCAAAACATTTTTCAACAACCGGTTAATCGGCATTTCTGCTGTCTCCCCTGCAAGTGATGTAGCCGTGCCAGCTAACATTGGCCATCCAGTACTGCCATACACTCTATGATACTGCATAACTTGAACTTTGAAATTCTTCAACTGCCCTATAAACGGAACAAGCGCCATTGCCTCGGCAGCCGAAAAATAGGTAAAGGTAGCAGAATCGAGAAAAGGATTTGCTCGTTGGAGTTTTGTAAAAAATGAAGCGTAATCGTCTGGTCTAGAGTTTTCAGGAATTTGTAAAACTTCTAGTGAAGAGAGTTCCGTTAAGAAGGGAGGAATTTGGATATTCCCAAGGTTAGTAGTCCTGTTGAGCTTGAGATTCAGGGCTTGCAAATTACTGCAAGACTTGGAAAAAAAGGCAGTGGTTGGAATTAATGCAAGATGAATGTCCTGACATGCTAGACGCTTTAGCGACGGTACGCACCACGTCTTGGTGCTATCAGTGCTTTGTAAGTTTAGAGAAAATAACTGCATGTCGAGACTTTCAAGAGTGTTTCTGTTATTTTCAATCATATTAATGATACTGTCGATAAGCCCTTGGCAGTCAGCTTTGCCCGGTATTGATGATATTAGAGTTAGCTTTTTAAGATCCCTTATGCCTGTTTCTAGTAGTGCATAGTACTTGCATTGACTTGCGATTGACGTTATTGTAAAATTGAGGCAATCAACAAGCGGCAAAATCAGCGAATGCAGTAAACACAGGTTAACTGAAGACGTCATAGTCGCTGAGATCTTTACCGAAGAAGGCTTGTACTGCTGCAACTGCAGCCCAAGTAACTCGAAACTCTGGTCTTGATGGTTATTAAAATTGAGAATAAGTCGGGCCAAGTTCGGTAGTGTCACTGGATTGACCAAATCGATAGTTTGGGTAACACCCATATCGGCAGATAAGTAAGTAGTTGGTATTACCGGCTCGAATATTGTAACATGTTCCATTAATGCGGACCGAATTTTTCCAGTTGGCCTGTCCAATATAGCACCAAATGCCTTGACTGCTGCTGCTTCAAAAACCTGTCTGGTGCGCCCATTGCCGTCATTACGGCTGCGGGGTTCAGATTGCTGTTGGTTGTGAAATGTTTGATCATTTAAAACAAAGTCACTGAAAATGACAGGTCCTAGAATGCCTCGAAATAGTTTATTAACAGATGACAATGCCAAAACTTGGCGCGAATGGTATCTGCGAGTTTCATGATGCGCAAGATTGCTGGTTCTGCTCGGACAATATGGCATGTCCACATACAAACCCTTATAGTCTGAAGGAATTGTAAGTTGCTCAACAATTTGCAACAGTATCTCGTTTGGTAGGTCTGCCAATGCCATTATAGCTGAAATATGAATGAAAGAAAGAATGGAAGGAAAAAAAAAAAGAATGGAGGAAAATGAGGAAACCGGCACCTGGCGTGATATATAAATGTCTTCTCATTAGGCGACTCAAAAAAAATCTCCCGAGGTCCGGGCCAAAGATCCGCGCAACTAAAGTTGAATGAGCGTGGAGTATATCATCACCTGACAAGCCGCATTGTCATGGGATTTAAGAGGAAAAAACTTTTTGTTCCTAATTCTCACTTCTCTCTAAAAAAAAGATAGCAGCTTGATTCAAATACAAGATCGACTCATTAATTGACCGTATATATAGATGATTTGCTGAATGAGTGACTTGCGAATTCCTGCAACTTACATCTCATAGCTGGATAACAAGTAGTTTTTTCAACCTTATCTAGAGATTTTCACCATTCTCTCCACGTTTATCCAGAAGGCGTTTTTTTAAGGCTAGTCAAAGTTAACAATAATAAAAGGCCGGTTTTCTTCATTAATATATCATTGCACTTTACGCGGGTTTGAAGTGAGAAAAGAAAAAAATAAGAAAATCTAAACAATGAAAAGAAACAGAAATGAGAGTCCTAAAGACGGTGTCGAAGCTCTGGAATCCGAAGGAAACACTGGACCACAGGAGGTTTCGGCAAGACACAAAATCAAGTACCGGAAACCAAGCCGTGGTAGCCGGATGGTGGTCAAATCCCAGTCCCAAAGTGATGATGAAAAGAAGCTAACGGCCCTTCATATGAAACAAGACTACAATTATTCTTCAAAATCGCCGTTCAACCGAAGCACAGCACGGTACCAAATTCAAGAGCACAGGGGTGGCCGTGAACACTTTAGGTCGGTCAAGAGCAAGTCAAAGTCTGGCATAAGTGCTCCTGATTTGTTTGGGGTGGATAATAATGGATTTGATGGTAATGGGAAAAAGTTGTCGGTTCCGCTGCCAACTATATTTCACTCTGCCAATGATTCTCTGTTTAGCCGCCAATTGGTGTTCAAGGAGGGCATAAATGTGATGATAAAGCGAAGAAGGCTGGCTGATAAACGACGGAAGATGAAGAAAGCCAAGGCTAAAATGAAGAGACGGAAGCGTGCGGAAGAGGAAAAAGACGATATGGAGGTTGGAGACTCGTCGACAGTGGATGAGAGTAGTAGTGGACGTGGTGATAGCAGTGAAGAGGATGAAGCGGAGGCGGAGAGCGACAATGAATACAAAAATGTAGAAAGCGAAACGAATAATAAAGGCGACCGTTTTGAAATGATTACGGAGACCGATGTGATGGATTCACTTGACCCTAATACCTGGACGGCGAGCCAAATTCAAGCAATTTCTGAGCGCTACCAACGTGCAACCCTCGACTACGGGACGCACACAGACTCGACGCGACGCATGTACATGGCGCCAGACGACTACTTGAACTATTTAATGCCACATTACGGCCCTATGCGGGCAATCCCCTTTGTAAACAATCATCCTGCGTTACCACATCAGAATTGTGGCGAGCTTCTGAGCGCAGTACAAGTTTATGCGATGGAAATGTATCATACGCTAGGGTACAATCGGCGACGAGCGTTCTTGCGGGCGGACGAAACTGCGTTACTGGCAGTGGGTGTGGTTATTGAGGAGTATGTTAAACAGATGCTGGGACCTAAGGGACACCAGAGTTACATGGAGTTTGAAGATGATGCACCAGAAAAAATGAGTCGGGAATCCGAGCGTCGCCTGGGTCCCAAACCAAATAAAGATGAAGATACAAACAATCATGGTACTACGGGCCAGGTTGAGGGAATGAACATTAATACTACTGGTAATGAATTAACTGAGGAAGAATCAGACCCTGATTTTCTGCCTGAGATTGCTATAGACAAGTCCTTTGATCTAAGTGGGAGTAAACGGTTCCCCATGGCAGACATTTTTGCAGCTCATTATAAAAGAGAAGACTTGAGAAATATGATTGGATTGCGAAAGCGCAATGTATGAGGGAAGAGAAATGTATATAAAAAGATAGGCTGTATTTATTTTTATTGTTATTATTTATTGTTATTACTTTTATCCAAGTGTATAATTTAGCGTAACACGGAATTGATTTTACAAAGGAAAAAATAAAAATAAAAATAAAAATAAAAATAAAAAACAAGAGCAGGAGTGTTAAAAGATGAGGTTATTGAAATTCTTATTTTTACAGAAATGAAATATAGTATTGATTGGCATTTTATAATCACAATCTCTGGTGTAAACAAAAAAAAAAAAAGCGCTGTATAAATTATAAATTATTCATATTTAAAATATTACAGTTATAGTAAATAGTCATGATGGACATCAATAACTCAAGTTGGTAATAGGAATCAAAAAAAGATTAATATATATATATATATTTAAACCATGGATACAGTTGATGTATAACGGGTATAACTGAAACTGTTCAAGCATTGCACATTGCAGTATATGGTCAAACGGTTATATATTCTTTTTCAAAAGCCAGACAAAAAAATAAAACCAGAACAGAGTAAAATGAAAGAAAAATAATATATAAATGTTTAGTTGATTCAAAAAAGAAAGAACAAAAAAGGTGTGGATTGAAGGAAAAAATGTTAATGTCTTAAAAACAGTCCCCATCTTTATGACTGTGAGTGCATGCTCGGATTCCTTTAATTCTTTGCAACTTTCATCAGACTCTTCATTTCTTTTATAACTCAGATATTTCGTTTTATGATTTTTTATCTTGCCTTTAGTTCTTGTAGGCTGCCGGCGGCTGAGTTGGCATGTTGTTCAACTCAAACCCATTATTACCAAGGCTGCTGGATCCTCCGTAGTTTGGAGGTGGCATAGGAGGCGGTGCATAGTCGTCAACGTTGCCATGCTGATGTTGTTGCTGACGTTGCTGGTCTTCCAGGTGTTGCTGATACTCATAGTCATGAATACCGCCACCGCCATAACTACCTTGGTGCGGATTGGACGTAGTTGTAGGTACCCAATTCCCATTGGGATCGTAGTATCCTTCTTGATGCCCGACAGGAGGGCCATTGGAAGTGTTGTAAGGCGGTGCAGGTGCGCCGCCGCCATATTGAGCCTGTGACTGGTGATAGGACGGAGGAACCATCCAAGCTGTGCCATAAATGGGCTGTAGACCTTGGCGGGCCCGACGTCGAGATGACGTACACATTATTAGTATGCAGAGAGTAAATACAATGACGATGATAGCAAGAAGAACCCATCTGCCCCTAATGATAAAATTTTGTTAGTACGATAAGAGAAATAACCCACAGTAAATGAAGGCTTACCAGTTAGACCAATGGCTTGAACAGTTGAAACCAAAACAACCCCCATTAAAGACTTGAAAATTAGTTAGTTTTTCCCATTCAAAAGAAGATATCATACGCCTGAACAAAGGAAATAAGATATGGGGCAGACCTGGCGGAAAGTCTTTTTAAACTCCTGCCTAGTTTTTTGAGACATTCATACGAGAAAAGAGAAAACCACAATTATCATCAACTTACGTTGTCGTTTAACCAGTTCTTCAACAAGAACAGACATGTTGTTCTAATTGTTTGTTATGTGGCGAGATTGACTGGATGGAGTTTTATCTCTGGGGTCAGGCGTGCTTGGAATTTGCAGAGAAAAACTTTGAGAATTAAATAGATTTTATCAATCCTTTTTCGTGAGGTCGTTTGTTTGTACAATCAAACTTGAAACCAGCCAAACACAGAACTAAAATAGACACTTGACAATACTGGTCCTCATGAACTAATGAATTTCAAAACAGTATTTGAACAGAAATATAATGTTCAAGAATAACAGGAAGAAAAAGAAGGAAATAAATGGAGGGACTGAAAAAAATAAAATAAAATAAAAAGATGAAAAAACAGAACTATTAAACTTTTGTCCTGCCTCTGTCTTGCCACTTTGATCATTTCATTCCTCTGCCCAAAAACTAGAGCTACTTTCAGTCAGCGCTCTCGTTTGGCACAGACTTTCCTACAAAAATAGTGGCCGAAATAGTAACTGAGGCTAAACGTAAGTCTCTCCATCAAAGGCGCAACGTCCACTTTTGTAAAGTATTCAAAATTAGGTTTATGCCAAAGATCAGGATTTTTGGCATGGCCATTAGTTTTCTGTCACGTGACGGTTATGGGGTCAAATTGGACGTTTTCAATCTGTTCCATCTTGTGTGCAATTACAAGCGCATTCAATCCGACAAGACGAATAAAAGAAATAAAATAAAAATTGGAGGATGAAACAGAAATAAGAAATAAAAAAAATATACACAAATATATGAAAAAATTCACACAAAAGAGGTTAAAAGAAAAGGAAAATTAAAAAAGGAGGGAAAAGCCGGTTGAGCACGAAGAGGTTAGACTCTACTCTGAGTCTTGAGTAGTACTGAAGCTCGCGAAAACCCTTCGACATCTGACGACAAACGGATCCTTTCACTTGACAACCTATCCAGCGATGTTCTATAATGCTCCGACTTAGCATTATTACCATTTGTGTGAGCAGCAGCACCTACCTGAAGATGGTCGCTTGAGGATTCGGGGTGAACATGCGCCATTGATGCAGTACTGTTACTGGCACCTCCATCTTTGTCTGACATATAGGCAGCAGCACCAGTAAAAGTGGAATCTTCCTCGTAATCTTGCTCCTTAAGATAGTCAAATTTATGCTGAGCAACCTGCTCTCGAATAATGTCGATATCACGAGGTCTAAACATTTTCTGATAGCACTTGGCTGCCCATCTTGGAATAAGACAGGCCACCATTGCCAACAACAAGAAGGCCCAGAAGGAGAGGGCTCCGTAAACTTGAGGCGCCGCCTTGTAAAAACCACCAGAAGAAACAAATGCCGTGTATATACCTGTCCAGAAAAACACAAGTAAAATACTAATAGCGACAATAAGTAAAAACAACCAATCCCACATGTACTCATTAATCAAAACATAAAGATTACAGGCCACAATGGCAGCAGTAGCAACAAATGTACCGTAGCCTTCTCGATAATTGTTTTGGAGACCATCGCTGGTCACAAATCCACCAGTCCAAAACAAGCAGAACGCAAAAAAGTAGCAAACTGCCGATTGATACAATCCGTCAATAATGTAAACCCAGAATTTCGACATTCCCCATTCCTTGCGCAAAATACCACGCTGGTATAGTTGCGGAACAGCCAATGATACCTTGTCAGATACATCTTGATCCAGGAAACCCATGAAAATTACAGGCAATGAGGTAAATGCCAGATTAAAGAGCGTAATGTAGGTATAGTCGAACAAGTAGGATGTGTCAAAGTTGTTATGAATACCATACCAGAATAATGTCAATGTAAAGACGACGTTTTTGTAAAACAAATTTCCAGTCATCTCTGCCAAACGACGATATGCCCACCGGCCATGAACTAATAGCAAGCGCGACAAAAATCTAAACTGGCCAAATGCATAATCAGAACTCATAACAGCTTGTCTACCTTCGACACCAGCAATACCAACACCCACATCGGCCTCTTGAATCATGGCAACATCGTTAGCACCATCGCCAATGGATAGTGTAGTGACGTCCAACGTAGTCTTAACAGCAGCAACAACCAGAGCCTTTTGAGATGGAGAAACACGGCAGCACAATACAGACTTGCATTGCTTGCCAAGAAGGACAAACTTATGCTTAATGGAGGGATCCAAAACCTGGTCCAACGCGTCGCCGTCAACAACCATGGCAAACCCTGCAGAGGGAACGCTATGATCTTGTCTAGCAGATTCCAGGTCTCCGTCACTGCCAGTCAAGTTAAACCGTTGCAAAAAGCCGTCCAAGATAGCTTCAACCTCAACGAGCGTCTTATTTCGGAACTGCAGAACCAAAAGCTCCATTCTATTGTCAAGAAGATTACAAGAATAGCCAATATTGATAGCGGTCTCAACTTTGTCTCCAGTAAGTACCCAGATTTTGATACCTGCTTGGCCAAGAAGCTCGATAGACTGAGGGACACCGTCTTGAAGGCGATCCTCAATAGCAGTACCACCAATAAGATACAATCCTCTTTCAATTTCATCAGCTAAAAGCTCCATTTCCTCTTCACGATTCTGCAAAGCCTGCGACGCAATCTCGTGGCGAGCTGCCCATTCTCGGTACTCTTGCTCGCTAAGTTCCTTCTCAGCTAAACACAAAGTTCTTAAACCCTCACTCGCAAACTCTTCAAGGTGGTTTGCAGTATTGCTACGTAGCTCGGCCTGCGCATTAGGAGCCAAGCGAGAGAAAATGACGTTATCGGCACCCTTGCAGAACAAAAATAAGCGCCCATTGGGCATGCGGGCAATCACACTCATTCTCTTTCTCGTTGAGTTGAACTCCAAAGTGCAAAGAATATCGTATTCTTGTGGAACACCGAACCGACGTACAATCACACCGTTGCGTGTACGCTCAGTAAGGGCAAATCCAAGATCGCGTGCAGTACCAACAAGAGCCGATTCATCAGGAGATTGAGCCTTATAAACAAGCTTTTGAGAGCTATCGGTGGCCACTTCAGGAAGAACTGAATGGCATAGTGCCAATACAGTCAAGAAATGGTCGACATTCTGCGACTGAGGAGCACCGGCGGAACCCTGAATATGGTCAACGATCTCAGACGACACAAAAGTCATATCGTCATCGTACAGCTGAGGGTCATCGTAAATTCCGCGGAGTTTGGAAATCATTAAGCGTTTGTCATTTGCGATATCAGCCACAGTAGCAGCAGCCTGTTCTTCTGAATGCTGGCCGTCACGCTTGAGCATACCAATCATAGCGTCTGTAAACGCACGTCCGTAGCTGATGCCACCAATTGTGCACTTTTTAAACTCCATAACGTTTTGGGTCAAGGTACCTGTTTTGTCGGAGAAAATGTATTCAATCTGTCCCAAGTCGTCAGAAATGGACCACGATTTTGGCGTACATGGGTAGTCCACCTTGTCGTAGTACATGTGAACATCGGAGAAAATGAAAAATGCTTGAACAGTTTTAATAATTTCAATGGTAATGTACAGGGAAATGGGAATCAAATTCTGCATCAAAATAACAGCTGCCCAAAAGGTAATGACACCAGTGACGGCAGGAGTTTTTCCAATAGCGCCGAAATCAAAAAAGGCTGCTGAACTCTTGGTCTTGTTCCAGTAAACACCGTTGACGACACCAGAGACAATAGCTAATATAATGACAAAGAAAAAGTTGATAACGACTGGGATGTTCAAAAGACGAGTAAAGCGACTTCGCTTGGTAGGAGTAACGCCAGAGTTTAAAATGATTTTTGAGTCCCGGCCAGTGTAAATGACAATACCAATCACCCATTTAGTGTTACGCAAGGAGCAGCCACGAAGAAGAAGGTTACTGATGGAGGCGGCCTCAGCGCGCTCGACAACAGGAGAGGACGGATCACGGGGGTTGATTGGCTGATCCCACTTGAGAACGCCATTATATGAGTAAAGGTCCAAGTGCGGACCTTCTGACTCGATTTTAAACCTAGCCTGTTCGAGATCCCTAGAGCGGTGCAGACCTTGAGATGCTCTCAAAGACTGCCTGATTTTCAAGTTGGTCTCACCGTCAAGATTCCGCGTTTCAATATAGCAGGCGCCATCAGGATCAGAAGAAGACAAAATCACCAGGTCGCTGGGAACTTCGTCATCATTGTATACCTTGATGATATCACCTACGTTGACGTTTTTCCAGTACCCTCTTTTAAATTTAGCTTTCATAGGAGGATTTACGCCGCGGTTAATGACACTTCCATCTTTGACATATGACTCAGTGTTGACGCGCTGAAGATCGACGGAGCCCATACGAGACTGACCGTCGTAATTAGATGCACTTTCGCGGGTAGCAACAGTAGCCATTGGCTCGAGCTCTAGCGTCTGCTTTCTAGCAGAACGCCTATACTTGGCAGCAGTAGGAGAATTTCTCATAAAGGTAAAAACAAAGCCCTTTTTTATCGATCTCAAGACGCGGACAGAAAGCCTGGTAGATGCCTTTTTAAATCTGCGCCAGGGATCAACATAATCTTCTTCAGTATTGGGGTTGGGAAGGTTGTGGAGAATATGAGTGACTGAGTTATTAATTTCTAAATCAAGCGCAGTTCTGCGGTAATCTTCGATTGCATCCTTGATTGCAGTAATGACAACAATGGCAATAATGGGAACTGCGGCCAAGCCAGGACTGAGTACACCAAAAATGGGGAAGGCGCCGAGAATGACAATAAACAAAAAGTAAATGTTGGCAATATTTTGAAACTGATGAAACAAGTTTTTTGGGACAAAGTTGAGAGGAGTGTATTTTGTGGTGCGAATCTTGTTCCTGGGGTACTCGACAGCGATGCGGCCAGTCTGAGGGTCCAGGTCAGACTCGGGGATAGGCTGGTTAAAGTAAATGGTGCGTTCCTTTTCAATTTCCGGGCGTGGTGCATCATGCTTGTGTACTAAATTCTGGACGCCAGCGGGCACGACACGCTTGCTGAGTCTGCGAATTACATCGCCCGTGTGTTTTACTTGCCGGGACATTCTCCGACGAGGAGGTAAAGAGCTGACACGAAGTTTGCGGGATTCGATTTTCTGGATAGGCGGCGAGGTCAAGTCAGCGGGAACTGGTTCATCATAGTTGGGCTGAAACTGGTTCTTGTCCTCTACGGGGGAGTATGGGTTTTGGAGGATGGAGTCCTTCCTGAGGAGGTCGGCAGCATTTGCTGAGTGAGTTGCCTGAAATTGTCTATCCTGCTCATCTTCATCAACATTGTTTGCATCAGGGGGATTATTATAGTTGCTTTCATTGCTAGTTGCTTGAGATAGAGTTTCGGGGTGGCCGGAGGGAAGAAAATTAGTGTTGATACTTAAAGATTGTTGGCTGGGGAAGTCCTGCGGATTCTGACCCGACATTGTATGATTATTAGTATTAGGCGTCAGTTGGACTAGTTTGGCAATAATGGAGATTAAAAATTATTAATATTTTCGTTGTCGCGGCTGTTGCATATTGAAGGTTAGTTATGAAGTTAAATGGTGAGTGCAGTACCTACATTATTGACATAGCAGCAGAAGCAACAAAAGTCTACCGTCAAAATAGATGTCAGTTACCTGTTGTAATTGCTGTAAAGCCTTGATCATGAAATTGGCAATTGGTTGGCGGCGTTGTTGTGTGATGGATGGATATTGAGGTAATTTCAAAAGCCTTTTGGGTGGTTGAACTTTGAGAAATGTTGATGGATTACGGAGAACAAGAGAGAGCAGAGCTTTATTAAACACCTGGTATTAGGTGTGTATGGCACTGGATGAATATAGCTATGTGGCTATACTAGGAGGCCAATTACTGATGATGAAGGTATGAAGAGGTGTGAAGAAAGATAGAGGGAAGGAAGAAAAAAAAATATATATATATATATATAAAAGAAAATTTAAAAAAACACAAAAAATAAAAATAATAATAATAATAAAAAGTCTACATTACAAAGCTAATAATTTAGAATACTGAAATCTAGCACTGCGTGCTGCATTTCCTGACGAAAAAAAAAAAGAAGGAAGCGAAATTGTTAGCGTAACTTAAAGAGGGCCGAATGATATGTTACCCTGACTTTGAAATTTGAGTTAGAATTCGACTCGCAATTAAGTCTTCAGGCTGCCGGCCATGGGGAATCTCTGGCATCTGAATGGAAGCCAGTACGAGCATGCCACCAAGATCATACTACGTTTGGGTCAGCAGGCGTCAACAGCCTTGAACGCGAGCTTCAACGGCATTGAAACTCCACGATCTTGAATTTCTCTCAATGAAAGGCAAAATTACAGCACAAAAGAGGAATATCGGAATTAGCAACTTCCGCATTTCCCGTATTTCCGCAGAAAGGAATCCATATGCTTTAGGTCCATCCAAAATGCCCGTTCTTCGAATGGTGACTACATTAAACCTTCATGTTGATAATAGAAGTGAAAGTAGATAAACAGATTAGTCTGTTTGCTCTGCTTATTACATATATAACAAGATTATCCAGGACCAATATCAAAGGAATATCAAAGGAATATTAAAGGAATATCAAAGGAATATCAAAGGAATATCAAAGCAATATTAAAAGTATAATAATTTAAATGTAAAAAAGAGTTGAATAAAAATTAAGAAAATAGATTAATGGCCAAGAGAGTTTTTTTTTTTTTAAAAAAAAAAAATCATTTAATTTGAAACTAAAATAATTAAAACTATATTGAAAAAAACTGCGTTAAACAAACAAAAATTAAATGACAAAGTCCTTTTTAACAAGAAAAGAAAAAGGTTTCTTTTGATTTTGGATTTCTTGAGAACTCAGTATAAATTAATAAACCTTTTCTTAGTGAGAAGACTTCTCTGCAAGAGTATCTTCAATTTGCGTGACAGCAACTTCAGACTCGTTGACATCACCTAAAAGAGAAGTGTCAAAGCCGTTGCTTTGCAGGTAACTTCTGAATTTGAAATCTTCGTCAGTGACGGCAGTTTGAGTCAATGCGGGAAGGAAGAAAAGAGCTAGAAAAGCGGAAAAAAGGCACAAAGAAGAG
>JAKVQY010000112.1:0-26496 GCA_030463045.1 Geotrichum macrosporum
GTTGCCATCGACGAGCCCCCGGTTCGACTCCGGGCTGACGCATTTTTTTTGAACTCGCATAGTTTTATTTTTTATTACGCATCTCTATAGTTATATTTAAATCCTGAGTCAGAGCAATCAGCCCCATAAGATTACTCTTGACATCTGATTTGGTTCGTTAATTTTTGAAACCAAGAGAGTTAGAAGTGGTTGTAATTGGTTTCGCGAAAACCTCGGTCCTAGCTGAGCGCCGTTGAAAAGATTCTTTACAGAGGAAATTTTTTTTTCAGCTAAATTTCTAACCCCACCGCCTCTCCTCGCTCCTTAAATCGGTTGTTTCGCCATTTTAATTTTTCGGCGTTTATTTTTCTGGATATAAAAGGCTTGGAGGTTGCGCCCTTGTTACTATTCGCATTGTACTTGAATCAATAAATATTCATTTTTTAAGTAACGACGATGTTATTAAATACGACCGCTTTCAGGATAGCTCGCTTGACTACTTATGCTAGCACTGCACAAAGATTAAGGTGGATCAAAGCCCGCTATAACGTGTTTCACACCAGCTCTAGGAAATCTTTTTACGGTGGGGGCTCAGTTGGTGAAGGTGCGCCCGCTCGCAAACAAGTTACAATTCCTGAGATACACAAACTCTATCGCTCCAAAACGCCCATAACGGTTTTGACTGCACATGACTACATCTCGGGTAAGATTGCAGAGGCCGCTGGAGTGGACATAGTGCTTGTAGGCGATTCGCTTAGCATGGTGGCTTTAGGTTACGAAAATACAAATGAGATTGAATTGGAGGATATGGCGCATCATGCTCGAGCAGTGCGACGGGGTGTTAAGACTTCGCTTGTTATTGCTGATCTGCCCTTTGGATCATATGAAGCCTCGCCGGAGCAAGCCTTGGCTTCAGCTATGCACATGGTTAAACGAGGTCGCGTGGATGGCATCAAATTAGAAGGAGGTAAGGAGTATGCGAGCACTGTATCAAAGTTGACTTCACGTGGTGTCCCTGTACTCGCTCACGTAGGCCTTACCCCACAAAGACAGGTAATTCTCGGTGGTTTCAAAGTACAGGGCAAAACTGCCGTCACTGCTGAGTCTATCTTGGAGGATGTGCTGGCACTTCAAGAGGCAGGCAGTTTTGCTGTGGTCATTGAAGCCGTTCCTGCGCCTATTGCCGAGATCATCACAAATCAACTGCGAATTCCAACAATTGGAATTGGTGCTGGACCTAAGACATCGGGTCAAGTGCTTGTGCAGTTAGATATGTTGGGCGGATTCGATGGGTTTACGCCAAAATTTTTGAAAAAGTACTCAAGCTATTTGGGTATCAATACAAAGGCTTGTGCTGAGTACGTGCGGGAAGTCCGAGCTGGGGTATTTCCTGAGCCGAAACATTGTTACTCTATTACAAACGAAGAGCTTGAAAAGTTTAATCAGCTATTAAAATCAAGAAAATGAAGTCTTTAAAACTTCCTAAGAGACAATTTTTTTTACATTGTATATATATCAATCAATTAACAGAGCATTACCATTGCGAATTACAGTAACCTTGCGTTCCTTTTCTTTATCTTCGTCTCCTCCCACATTGAACACTAGAGTGCGCCCAAACTCTGGCGCGATAATATCAGAGTCTCTATCTTCTTTCTTCGCCAGCGCATGTAGCAAATCCCGCGGTTCCAAGAAATGTTCATCACTCAATACAAATGTACCCCAGTGCACACCCACTAGTTTACGTGCACCCAAATCTTTCATAATTTGAATTGCTTCCTGTGGATTAGTATGCTGCGACCTCAAATGCCATCGCGGGGTATAAGCTCCACATGGGATCATGGCCACTGAACAACCTGACCCGAACACCCGGCGAATCCCTTCAAACAATGGATACGAGTATCCTGTGTCACCAGCATGAAAGAAAGTTGGTTTACCATACCTTAGGACCACAAATGAACACCACAAAGTCGTGTTTGCATCTACCATCTTACGACCTGACCAGTGCATGGCAGGAGTACATGCAATCTCCCATCCATCCTGAGGATCTGTTCCTGGCATGGGAATGGTTTGCCACCAAGTCATTTCGTGGTAGCGAGACTTTGCAATTCCTACTGACTCTAAATGTCTTCCAACACCTTGAGGGACAATCCACACAGCTGAGTTACCAATCTCACCCGCACTTTCTAGTTCCAGATGATCGGGATGATCATGCGATACAAGAACCACGTCTATTTTGGGCAACTCAGCAAGCTTACATGGGGCGGGTGAAATCCGCTTGGGCCCAATGTACTCAGATACTAGGTGATTTCCAAAACAGGGATCTGTTAGAAAATTAAGACCAGCCATTTGCACGAAGGCACAACTCTGGCCTAACCAGGTTAATGTAAGCCTATCCTTGATTGTGGGAAGTAACAGATCGTCCTGGCCAAAACTGGTGTGGACTTCGCTGCCGTCGTCAGTTACAAAGGGAACTCCAGGTGTTGAATTTAAAGACGGCGCCACCAGAGTTGCAGACTCATCATTATCAACTGTAGATTTGTGATGCTGATAATCTTTTGAAGTTTGAAGGAGCAACTCAAAATCAGGCCGCCTAGAGGGCAACTGTTCACGAATCACATCTGCGTCTAGAGGAACACCTCCTCGAGGTCGCTCATGAAATAGTTCAGAGACCCTGCAAAACAAAAACTCGTAAACTGTCTGGGGTCTGTATTCTGGAAATGGGTTAACGAATCGTCCACCCACAACCATGGGTCTATATTGATTAGAGGGCCACGCATGGTTCTGCAAGCTTAAAAAAACTCGTTAGCAGAGATATTTTGCACATTCTTTACTTTGAAGCAGTATTTCAAGCTTTGCGCTTTGAGACCCTCACCTTTCTAAATCGCTTTCATGAGCCTTTTTGCGTTCGCGCTCGGAAATTTCATAATTAGTTCTCACTTGCACGTATGAGGCATAAGCCGTATAAGCCACAACGATGCCAACCCCGGCTTTCGCCTTATACGAGTTCAAAGAGAATATGAACCGCATGAACGTACTCCAAACCGTGCCCTCCACCTTGACAAAAGTTTTCCTCAAGAATCAGTGTTGAAGTCTGAGTATATAAAACTTTACACAAATTTAAGGAAAGCTTTTTTTTTTCTTGCAATTCTTTAAATGAAGAAGAGCAAATATTTTGTTTTGTCCCAACACAAGAAGACCTAACCTCCGAATTTTCGGTTTTCTCTGCAGTGACTCCTTCTTCTGCAGGGTTCAGAGAGATTTACTGTCCGGGAATTACTATACTAGTAGGTCTGCCTGAACGTCAATAAAGTATTCAACGTACTTAAGGGAAACCGCATAACTTATTTCAATTGAGTACTGTTCTAACGTAAAGACATGGTTATTGCACATATTGTTGAATATAAATGAGCAAGATAGCACTCATATAAGACTGTAGTTAGAAGAAAGTTCGAACCAGCCAGTATTTAATTTTAAAAAACCTTGGAAATTGGTACCGCTCTCCTTTTACATCTAAACTACACTTTTCAGTTCTCAAAAAACATGAATACTCCAGAATCATCGCCTCGTAAGCCCAGAGTCAAGCGGGAGACAGGTTCCTCCAACCCTGCTGAATATCGGTTTCTCCGTGCAAGCACACCTCCTCCTTCATCTCGCCAGCCAGTGGAACATCCTGTGACACCCCCGGACACCCCGCAAAAAAAACAAGCCAAGTTTGACCCGAATCAACCACTGTTTCTTCAAGAAGCTCTGCGTATTGAGCAAAATACACATATCGCTAAACCATTGTTCGGGACGTCTGTGTCTGCTGCAGAACGCATTTTGCATCATTTCGACATGCAAATAGAATATGGCCCTAGTGTTGGACTTCCGAGAATAGCAAGATGGGAACGTGCAACGGAATTAGGCTTGGAGCCTCCAAAGATTGTGGGGTTGATACTCAAGACTGCGCCAAGGGATTCCGAGCTCCAGAATCCATATTCACACGGGAGAATATAGCTTTCAAGGGAAATTTATAACGTGATTTTTTGTAAAAAATAATGATTGTTAATTACTTATATTACTCTTCATCGTCTTCCAATTCTACAATACGAGTCACTGGGGGTCCATGGCTATGACTATGGTCATTGCCATTATGGCTGTGTCCATGGCCATGTTGCTCCGGCTGTGGTGGCCCTCTTTGTAGTTGAACGTTGGCACCCAACTCCTCTTGAAGCATTTTCTGACCAATAGCCTGAATCTCATGAGGTTGAATAGGGTTACCAGCCTTAGCCCGTTCCTCAGCAATAGCAGCAATCTTTTTGTTGATTTCCGCCAGCTTTACTTGCAACATGTTTTGACCTTGCTGTTGCTGCTTGGACTCATTTTCAAGTCGCTCCTTCTTTTCAAGTTTGGCTAGCTTCTTCTTCTTACTGACGCGCTTCTTGGGCTTATGTATCTTGAGCGCGTCTTCACCGTGCCAGGCATAGTAAGGAATGAAACTTTCAATAACACCAACATCTTCAAACAAATTGGGGAAGATCCAAAGACCAGGCTTTGCCACAACAAATGTGATGCAAAATAGAATCAATCTTATAAGAGCAACTCCAAAGAACACACCAATAAGTCCCAGAAATCCAATTGAAATGTACCATACACCTTTTCGCATCGCGAAGGGCCACAATGGGAACAAAACGACGGCAAAAACAGCAACCAGAGATAATGCGGCATAGAGATACGTTTTCATACTAACAGGCTCAAAAAACCAGCACACGTAATCTTCGTCCGCAAACTGTTGGTTGGGATTGATTTGAAGACAAGGAACGCCAGCTTTGGGTTTGAGGTTTGCTTTAAGTGCGTCTTCAGTGTCAATTTTGATGACTTGAAAGGCCAGACGGTTCATAGCGAGCATTTTTAAAGCAGCCAGCGCCTCAACTTTGTTTGAAATCGGGGGTAAACGCGAGTTGGTCCTTTTGAGAGCAGCTTGGTATTCCGGAGATTCAAGAGCGCGGATTGCCCGTTTAACTAGGGTAACGATGATGGTTAGAGTTGATGGCTATAGTACGAATATGGCTTAGTTACCTTTGAAGAATTGATGTCTTTTCTCGCTCATGATTCCCTCGCGCTGCTTGAGCAAGGCGTTGTGACGCAAGAACTTTGCGACAGCCAAAGCAGATGGGTCTACAGTTTTAAGATCGGGGGGACCGACCTGTACAGAAGTCATTTTGTTGTAAGACGAATGTAAAGATGAAAGTTGTGTAGCTGGAGAGGTTGTAGAGGAACAAGAGAAAGAAAGGGAAAAAAAAAAAGTGAAAAGGACAGGTTGTCGCCTATCGAAGTAGGATGGAGTTTAGCCTACACTAATCGAAGACGCTTTGTTCGGCTAAGTTGGTCTTGTTTGTCTCAACAACAAGCGCTAGAACAGCTAGAATCTGCGACAAAAAACACCTTATGCCTTACCTGATATATTGAAAGAGAAAATTTTAATGTGAACAGGTATAATTTTCCGGCGCGAATTTTTGCAGTATATTTCAAATTTTTTATGGACTCTGAAATTTCTTTATGGGTTCTTTGTGGGGTTCATTATGAAAAAGTCCCAAATTTCAAATTTCGCAGCAAAAAAATGGGAAAAAGAGTAATCCCACCAGATATTTTAGTCCTTGTGAGAGGATGAAGTGTTTAATGGCTTGAGTAGACGAAAGTATTCAAAATAACGTGAGACTTACTGTCTATAATATCTCTAGATTTGGATCCATGCCGGTATAGCATACTCTTCATTATGTGGACACTGCAGCAATGGTCAATAAGAGGTTATGGCGAGATAAGTTCTGCAGTAATCACCACGACCTGCTTCAATATGGCTTCAAGGGAAATCTCTGGTAAATTTCCTTGATAATACTCTGAAACGACTGATCTCTGGCATGAGCGCCTTCAACGCTATATACTTCCCATGACTTTGGGAACTTTTCCCATGGATGTGGTCAACAGCAGGTAACTTATATTGAGGACTGAATCTGTGAATCTCTCATAAAGTATAAAGAAACCTTCTTCACTAATGAATGTTACCTGCTGAAATGCTCTATGCCAACTATGATACCTGTGAAAGATCAGGCTCAATTGTACAATTTTCTCCGTTCGTTCGTTTCAGTTGCAACGTTACAATAAACTCTCTTCTTATCGAGGATAAGATTGTCACTTTGATAATCCTTGAAATAAACAAACAAAACGCTCAAGTTGTCTCCGCTGCCATCTCGCAATTTTAGCCCAAATGTCGAATTTATTAATATGTTTCAATCAGACAGCTGACCTAATTACTGACGTAACCCTTCTTCTCCAAATTTCATACATTATTTTTATATCTACTATCGAATTCTCTTTCTCTTTCTTACTCCTCTTTCCTATTCTCTTTTTTTTTTTCAGTCTTACTCCTGAAACACAAAAATGGTCTTGTACGCTGCAGGCCTAGAAAATGATGGCTGTCACCAGTCAGGCCCTTTAAAAAGACCAGACTCAGATCATGAGCTTAATGATGATCTCTCTCTCCCAGACGACCCTTCTTTCTCAAACAACTCTGTCAGATTACTTGCAGCTGAATTGGAATCTACTAGATTTTCAAGCTCGTCCTCTCCTTTAAATCTTCAATCAGGTCCAACTGATGTCACATCTCCAGAAATCGCCAATGACGATTACTGGCCTATGGAAGGAGAGCCTGTCCAGAAACCACAGCTAATTCACCGCTGGAGATCCGACCATTCGATTCTCAGTCTTGCTGCCACGAAGGAATGGATAATAGCTGGAACTGGGTCTGGCGACATTATAATTTTCAATAAAAATACTTTTTCGCAAGAATTCGTCTTTAAGGGCCATTCTGGATCCGTATATGCACTTTCAATAACGCCCGACGAGCAATTTCTCTTCTCAGGCGCAGCTGACTCTCTTGTGAAAGCATGGGACTTGAAAGCTCGCAAAGATCTCTACACAATATACTCTCTTTTTGATATCGGCGATGTATTCTCAGTAATTTGGGCTCCAAACCATGAGTACCTTTTTCTGGGTGCCCAGAATGCGTCCATCCAGTGGATAAAGCTCTACGATACCGAATCATATAATACTACAAATGATCCCAGTGGACTTCCCTCCGTACGTTTCGATCGGTTTTTTGACTCGAAGGGACCGGGTGGTCGTCTTGCGCCACAACAATCAGCCACTCACAAACTTGTTTCTTCCAATGCATGCGCCACTTCACTTTTGGAAATTCCTGCTCAAAATGTTATTCAATACGCCCACTACGGTTACGTCTATTCACTTTTAGTGATCAAGCGCACGAACCCAGTACAAAATACGGAGGAAGAATATCTTGTCTCTGGAGGTGGTGATGGTACCGTAAAGATTTGGAATTTTAGCAATGGTACAATCGAAGCCCTATACACTCTAGACACTGAGAGCTCTGTTTTTTCCATGTGTTGCCAAGACTCATTTCTCTATTGTGGCCTCACCGTGGGCCAAGTGTGCATGTTTGATTTGGATACCCGCCAAATTGTTCGAGTGGACCAATTGGGCAAGGACGATGTTATGGCCATGTCTCTCTTTGGTGAGTGCCTCTTCAGAAGCTCCAAGGGAATCGTGCGTAAATGGGACTCCAAGCGGTATTACCGTGGCGAATGGCAAGCACATGATGGTGTTGTTCTAGCTACTGTTCTGACTGATCTGAATGACCGCAAGATTCTTGTCACAGGTGGTAACGATTCAACAGTATCCATGTGGGATGTGTCCTCTGTGATCAATCGCTGCAATTCATATCAAGATATTACGACCTTATTAGCATCATTCAATTCCACACACAACATTCAGTTTCTGCAAAAGATTGCGAGACGCACTCTCAATGACTCCAATCCTGATGAATTGCTCCAAACCTCAGACGTGGCCACTTTTACTATTGATCACATGCTACAAACACTTCGAGACTTTGTCTCGTATAAGACCATTTCCGGTCATGAAGGCATGTACGTTAACGACTGTCGCCGCTGTGCAACATTTTTGCGTAATCTTTTGCGCCATTTTGGTGCTGATTCACAGCTAATTCCGGTTGAAAATGGAGGAAACCCAATAGTCTATGCCAGATTTTCGGGCAACAAGAACCGACCTCGTAGCAGTAATCGTTCGAACAGTGCGCTAGACTCTCCCACTCTAGTAGCTGTGGCTGCAGCAGAGGCGGCTGGTGCCTCAGAACAAGCTTCACGTATATTGTTCTATGGCCATTACGATGTCATTGATGCTGCCAAAACGGAGGAATGGACTACGGATCCGTTTGTGTTGACCAACTTAAATGGGTACATGTATGGCCGCGGTGTTTCTGACAACAAGGGTCCTATCCTAGCAGCCATATTTGCAGTGGCGGAACTCGTACAGCGATCTGATCTAGAAAGCGATGTGGTTTTTCTGATTGAAGGCGAAGAAGAAAACGGAAGCTTTGGGTTTCAAGGTGCCATTGAAAAACACAAGTCCCTGATTGGAGATATCAACTGGGTTCTACTAAGCAACTCTTACTGGCTAGACGACGTTACGCCTTGCTTAAATTACGGACTACGCGCTTGTATTAAGGCAACTGTTGAAGTTAAAGGCGACTTACCCGACCTTCACTCCGGTGTATACGGGGGTATTTATCGTGAACCTACATTTGACTTAGTTAACCTACTTTCTAAACTGGCAACAGATCAAGGTGAAATCATATTGCCTGAGTTCCATAGCTCCGTGCGTCCTGTCAGTCCTGAAGAGCTCAAGCTTTACGAAGCCATTGCTTCTAGAGAAGAATCCAACACTGGTGACTGTACTGAAGAGCTTATGGGTCGCTGGCGATACCCATCACTTACTATTCATGGCATAACCGTTAGTGGACCTGGCAATTCCACACTTATTCCTCAATCTGCCACGGCAACCCTTTCACTCCGCATTGTACCCGACCAAGAAATGAGCGTTATTAAGAATTCGCTCACAGCCTACCTGTACCAACAATTCTCCAGCTTCGAGTCAACAACCAACCGGCTTACCGTTAACATTTTCCACGAAGCCGAGCCTTGGGTTGGAGATCCAACAAACCGCGCATTCAAAATTTTGAAATCCGCACTTCGAGAAGAATGGCAATTAGAGCCCGTTTTTATTCGGGAGGGAGGTTCTATTCCTGCAGTCAGATTTCTTGAAAAGGCATTTAGCGCGCCAGCAGCTCAATTGCCCTGTGGTCAGGCTTCAGATGGTGCTCATCTAGATAACGAGAGGCTGAGGATTTTAAACTTTATAAAAACCAGAAATGTCTTTAGACAGACATTCAAGGAGCTGGCGTGAAAAAAAAAATATCACAAAATTATTCACCACTTCTGCATATGTTCAATCATCATTTTTATTTATATTATTTATAGTCCACGCACAAACGCATACTAATATGCTAATATCAATATAATATCAACTACTCTTTTTTTTTCCTTGTCTTTTCTGTGCTATAATTTGGTTTGAGTTCTTAAAAAACAGCTCCTCAAAATTCGTTCCATGTGTGGATCTCAAACGGTCTAGTAACGGACATTACTCATCAATCGATTAAGGGATTCGTCAGGATTATTAACATTACTATTATATATTAAACATATACATGATACTATATAGCTATCCAGATTCCTTTCCTTCTTCTCTAGGCTCTTCTATTTTTATTTTATTTTATTTAAGGTCACAGGTTATGTCGTGGTACCTGCAAGTTTACCTGCGCAGGCTCAATGGTGCTTGATCCTCTTCCTCCTCATCATCATCATATTCCGATAACTTAAAAGTCACATAATCATCAGTATTCAATCCTTGACTGGTTTCACCGAGGGATCCCAAATCACCTGGCGTCATGAGTCCTGCACGATCACGGGGAGACCCAGGCGCAGACAATGGGCGTGTCAGCTTCAAGTGTCCGCCAACCTCGAAAAAGGGATTGGAATCATCACCATCATTATTTTCAAAGGCAGAAGGATAAGCTCTGCGAAGTGCAAGCTGACGGGCTTTGATATACTCCAGGCCCATGCGCTTCCAGTCAAGAAGATCGGATAGTCGCTCGGTACGGTTGCGCTGGTTGATTCGCTGGCGCCGTGACTTAGCAGTAAAATCAAACATGCATTCTGTCAATTGGTTGATCGAGTCATCAACTCCCTTCTGACGTCGGTCCACAATGTAAATACCGTAGTCGCTCGAGTTCTCAATTAAATCTTCCATGTAACATCCAAATCCAGACAGGTTCGTTGTGATGGACGGAACACCCATCACAGTACATTCTGCAGGAGTGTATCCCCAAGGCTCATAATACGAAGGGAACACGCCAAGATGGCAGCCTCGTACAAAGTCATCGTAATCCAAGGGCAAAATGGGGTTGTTGGAGTTCAAAAACTCGGGATGGAAGACAATCTTGACACGATCCGATGGATGATTGAATAATTGTACGCGTCGAATTTGATTGAGAATTGGGTCATTGCTATCATCAGCCATGTTGTGTGTTACAATTGGAGGAAGTGAGTTTCTCTTCAGAGCAAAAACACGACGCTTGAGCAAAACCTTGTCAGAAGATGTCAAAAGCTCGTCAAGGTCAGGTATTTCCTTGCCGTGTTCAGAGTTGCGGGCACAGTGATCGAATAAGCGGCGTCCAATAGACTGTTGAATCTCCTTTACGGTTTCATCCAATGCTTTGATTACAGCCTGGCCCTTCAGTGTCTCAACCGTGTATGAATGGGTAGCAGCAGGCATAATGACAAACGCAACTACTGTTTTCTTAGAGCCAGCTGCCTTGAGCCGATGGTTCAGTCTAGCCAGCGACTCAATAAACATATCTGCACCCTTGTTTCTGTATTCATAGCGACCAGCAATGAAAAAGTAGAGAGTATTCTCGAGGTCAAAATCGTAGTGGCCGTAAAAGTGTCCGCGCACAAAGTTGTTGATCTTTTCCTTCTGCATTGCATGCAAGTTCTGAAATTCGTGAACAGCAGAAAACTTGACAACGTTGAGACCATTGGGTAGGACGCCATCGGGCTTACGCTTGAGAAGATGCTCTGCCTCAAATGCTGTGATGTGGGACACTGTAGTAAAGACGTCGCACGAGTGCGTAGCAGCCCGTTCAATACAATATCTGTGGTAAATGCCCCGCTTACCTGCTTCGGCGTCCACATCAAACTTCTGCAAATTATTGTAGAAATCCACAGACCCCGCACACAAATAGCGCCCAAGCAGTGTTGCGTGGGTAGTAAACACGGTGGTTACATCAATGCGGCGTTTACGACAAAGAGGAAGTGCAATTCCGGCTAGCCATTCGTGAAAATGAGCAATTACTGCATGTTCAGTGTCGTGGGCAACATATTCTCCCAAGAACCACGCAACAAGGTACCCCAAAATGATAGCATCATTTGATTCTGTATCAGCAGAAGGAGCAGGAATTCCGGCAACAGACCACAGATCAGCCTTCCACTCGTCAAGATGAGAGGAGGCAGACCCAATGTCAAATAAAAGAACCCTGGGAGCTCCTTCAATCAGCCATCTACCATAGAGGAATTTGACACCCCTATCAGTCATGTTTTTCAGAGCAGCTGAAATGTGGGGATTCGTAGGTTCTAACTCCTCTACCTCAATATCAGCAGACTTCTTATTGAGAGGACCCATCAAACAGTATCGATCCTTGTATTCTCTTGTAGTGACGGGGGCTTTAGACTTGATGACAGAGTAGATTCCACCTACACGATTGGCCACCTCCGTGGCCACTTCGAAGAGCAAATGATTATGAACGTCACGCATAGTTGCTCAATGATTGTGAAAGTTTCAACGTAAAAAAAAAAAAAAACTAGGAATGAAGAAAAAAGCGACTGTCTGTTGTATTTAAGTTAGGTCAAGTCACGTCTGGCGGAAGAATAACAAAAAAAAAATTAAGTGGGCTGGGAACCGACAAGGAAAAAGAGGTAGTACGAAGAGTTTATTGTTACTCCATTTGACTTACTAAGGCTTCCAAAAAGGGGATTGAAAGTGATTACAATTGGCCAAGTATATGCTGTCTCGCTGTAATATTGGAGACTCTGATCTGATCAAGGAAAGAAAAGGAGGAAAGAAAAAGAAGAAGGAAAAAAAAAAATGCAGAGAAATAAAAATATTTATATTGTTTGTTTAACGGCACCGCGTAGTAAAAATTGGACGCCATCATAGATTTTGGTACAAGTAAGGAGGGGTAATTTGCTTGTTGAATTGACGACGACATTATAGCTTAATATAGTGTATACAAATCTTGAATCTTATTGGCCTTTTGAAATAACGAGTTCTGATATTCTACATGCCATGATCCATTTTATGGAGTCCGGGCATGTTCTGGTTCTCTGGTCTCAAGGCCTACCTCACACTAGGACTCATAGCTGTGCGGGTCAATTTTTGCACTCTTATAAAGAATCTGGCATCCTCAGAAATTGCCAGTTTTGCCATGCAGCAATAGGATACCAGATGTACCAAAATGAAACACTTTAGACACTGTAATTCCACTGGCAAAGAGATGAGCTCTAACCCATGAGAAGGCCACATTCTTTCTGTCTGAACAAACAAGTGCTTTGAACCATGAGAAACCTTCAACAGACATTGCAGTCTTCTTTTTTTTTTCTTTTAAAAAGAAAAATGGGGCCAAAGACGGCCCTTCACCAAGAGGTCTGCATGGAACTGTTTTTGCTATAAGCAACCCTTTGGCACAGACACTCACATGACTGTACCAGGACAAAATAATAGCCAAAGATGAGCTTTTATTTTGGCCGACTTGCAGGTCCATTTATAAACCCCTATTGTCAATTTCGGGATTGCGCTTAATTTCCACCGAAGTCCAAGATATCTTTTGAATACCTGCTTATTTCCTTTCATAGACTCCAGACCTGGAAAGAAAATTAATATCACGGACCCTGAATTTGAAATGCAGCCTCTGAGGCAATCCACAGCTCCCCTTAAATGGCAGTCCCACCTCCACGCCGGATGAATTTAAGGCTGAATTATGCCTAAGACGCTTATTAGAGATTCAGTACCGCCGCAGTGGGGTAAAAAGGTATACATCTTAAGCAAGTGGGGCGGGGACATGCATGGGAATTCAAAAGCTTCATTTTTGAGACCAACGGAACTTGACATGCAGACCCTGTCAGCCTCCAGAACTGGCATGGCAAAAACAGAACATAAATGTCGCTTACCTCTGTGAATCTCTAGTTCTCCTATGAGCGCAAGAAATTTTAAATTGTTGGCATTGAAAGACTGGATTTAACTTGTTTCGGACGCAGAAAATATTGTCATTACTTCTCACAAAAAAGGTTCGTCAAGCTTTGGGCTTTTGGATATGCGGGCTTGTGGGGAACTTGAACCACATGAACTAATTTCGTCGCACACCTTATTGCTCTGAATAGCTATACTACGAACAGTAATCAACCAATAATATTTTTTTTCCTTCCAACCTCCCGCAAAGTTCAACTACCAAGTTGCGCAATATTCGTTGCCATACTTGCGAACCCAACGCAGAATTTTGAAGCTATGAAAAGTCTCTATTTAGATGCATGATCGATATTTTTTTTTTAATCTCGTTCTATCCTGGCGTCCTTCGTAGGCTATTAACAAAATTTTGATAAAAAAAAAATCCACTCAACCTTATGTCTTCTCATGAAGGACCAGTGTTGGCTGGACAAGGAAATTAATTCAAGGTATCTTAGACAGCAACTAACCTAAACTCATGAGACCGATGAAATTGTCCTCAATCCAATGAATAAGTTATGAATATCAGCTTACCTATTTCAATCGGATTCCCTTTAAATTGTGTGGTGTTGAGGATTACTTTCCTAGAGTTGA
This sequence comes from Geotrichum macrosporum, assembly GCA_030463045.1. NCBI lineage: Eukaryota > Fungi > Ascomycota > Dipodascomycetes > Dipodascales > Dipodascaceae > Geotrichum > Geotrichum macrosporum. The sequence continues at coordinate 13,819 of JAKVQY010000112.1, forward strand.
CATGAGAAAACGTTCTGCGCAGTCTTGCATCAAGGACTCCACAGGCGGATTATTGTCCATCACAGCTCAAGTTATAACTAAATGAGAACCTTACAGAATATTTCTACCAATCTTCAACTGAAAATCAGGGATCAAGTATGCTCTTGTGTTCGCTTAGCAATCGACCAGGCACGCATTAACTAAAATCTGGTGAAAGGAACTAGTTTTGATGCCACTTGCCCATCAGTTGTGTGTAAGGAAGGGGTTTTTTTTAACAGACGCAGCCGTAGGTTTGGATTTTCATCAAGAAATAAAACATCATTCTTTGGCTGGATCACTGAACTTCAGAACAAACTGGCAAAATCAGGGAATGTCACTTGAAATGGAAATTGGAAATTTGAAAGACTAAAGAAAGTATCTCAAAGTGCCAGTTGAAAAATGAAATTTTTATCTTGGCCCCAGGAATTTCTTCGATGCAAGTGACCTAAATGAATTAGCTGACGATAAATTTCGACGCCTAGGTAGTGTCAACGGTGAAAACGGGGACATACTTTCTGCTTGAAACAAAATTGAATACTTCACAAAGTATTCTGCTGAATATATGGGACTTACAGTGTATGTCGCAGTAAGGTATAGTGTTATTACTTGTTAAGCTGGTTGTGTCGGAACTATAGATGCTAGAGGACTTCCACACTTGTTGGCAGCGTATGATGATGGTGTATATACCGACATAGAAGCCAAGCTAATTCAAAAACATTCTATTGAATTAGTTCTTGGGACCGGTTGCAACTACTTCTACTTGCCATCTTGCTATGTCAAATAATCCCATTTTTGTGCCAGGTTTGTGGGGCTTTTACAGAGAGGCCATAGGTGCAGACCGCTAATTGGCAGAGGGCGGTCAGCACTCGTGAGTTTCTTCACCACGTTCTAACTACTCATATTGTCTACAGTGAGGTTGGGCAAATAAAACTTGCAGCCCAAGTCATTGTATTCGAAGGGATCACACATATGAAGCAAGTTCAGACTTATATGAACGCCCCCAATACTTTGCGCGCCACCACTTTTTATGTGGTTCTTTGCACGGAAATTGCTCCTCGATCGCTGGCATTTGCATGAAGAGTTCTAATTTTGGTTTAAAGATGGATTTGGGATTTGACAGCTCTGCAATTGCGTACTAAACTGCTATAGAATCATTGCTCAACAAGCGAGACAAATAATTGAAACTCTCAACAGCTACTGCGATAGGATTGTCTGTTGTCATGCTGCACTATATCCATGACGCTATGGTTCCTGGAAGCGCAATGCTTGAAGCCAAGACTGCAGTTAGGAATAAGAACTCGTTATGGATTATATCCACAATGTCAAATTCACGTACTGTCGCACTACCAGAGAATTCCCACACGTTCAATGCGAAACTTCTCGAACCAAAATAAAGTATATTTCTGGACATGGCAAGTACTCAACGAAGTTACTGTGGCTCCATTGACCAGGTATTAAGGTAATATAAAACTATTTATTTGATCAAAAGAAAACTATTCCATTACTTTACTTATAGGTACCCATTGGATCTGAGACTTTTGACGCTCATTTCTAGAAACCCTGAAAAAGTGGTCAGTATAAGCTGCAGCATTCATGTGAGTCAAAAATTTTTCATCATGAGTAATGACAATTAGCTGGAAATTTCGCTGTTCACGCCGAGTCGAAATGATAAGAGACAATGCCTTTGCTAAGGACTCAATATTGTCACTATCCAAGTTCGTAGTCGGCTCGTCTAATGCAATTAAGCCGCAGTTAACACCAAAACATTGGGCTAGTGCCAGTCGAATAATAATTGATGCTAGAACTTTTTGGCCCGCTGAACAGCGACCCCGCATGTCAAGTTCTACATCTTGTTTTACCATACAGACTCGATAGTTGTATGCCTTATTTCCCATTGCTGTCGACTTTGCTGTAGATGCGCTCTCACTCTCAGATCGAATCAATATTGTGTCCACGTCTGACCCGCTGTAAGTTTTTTTCCAGAGTTCGTCAATAATTTCATTCACCTCTGCCATCTTCAGTGAATGATATTTCATAATGGCTGACTCCAGAGCTTTGCTGTATTTTGCTAAATCATCGTTGGCCACAGATGTTGCCCTAAGTTTGATGACTGCTGACCTATAGTCTTCCGCAACAGTCTTGTACTCTGTCTCAAGCTCTTCGTTTACTTGCCTCAACTGATCATCCATCTGCTTCACCTCTCCCATTTTGCCTGCTAACTGGGCACTTAATCGGGAATGCATGTTACGCAGCCTTGCTGACTCTTCTTCATACTTTTGACGATCGCGCTCAGCATTCATATTTTCCAACTCGCTTATTCGTTGGCTCCTTGTGCTGCTCTCTTTTTCCAACTGTCGCAGATTGATATTATCCTCAAGAGTTCGTCTATGTCCCTTTAAATCCAAAAGTGCCTTTTCGCCTTTGGATCGCTCCTCGCTGAGATCCTCAACTTTACTCTTCGCGTTTGATAATTGCTCTCCAATAGCTTGCGCCATTTCCACACAAGTGTTAAGCTCATTCTCTGCACCAGAACATTCGTACTCATTAATTGATTTGTTTGTACGCTTTAGTTCCGAAACTGATTCCTGTACTTCGGTGTACTTTAGAGCAATGTCCTTTTCTCGTCTTGCACCAGCCAGTTTGATCCCATCCAGCTCGCGCCTTTGTTCACTCAGCCTTAACTCTATGGATTCCAACTCTTGACTCATTTTCGCTATTTCTCTTTTGTCTTCACTGATTTTGTCTCGGAGTTCTCTAACGTTACGTTCTGCTGCTTCTTTCTCCTCAAGTTGTCTTTCAGAACGCTGAATATCAGCCTTTTTCGCCGCAATTGAGCTTTGAAGTTTGCTTATTTGCGTTTGGCATCGGTCTCGTTCAGTTATGATCCCGTCGAGCTCGCGCCGCAGCTTTTTCGACTTTTCTGATTCAAGCTCAAGTTTCCGCAAAATTTCAGTACTAGATAGCAAAGAAGATTCGTTCACTTCGTCATTGCTTTTCAGTTGACTTCGAAGATCTTGGACTTGTGTACACGCATTACTAATTTCGTTTTGACCTCGTGCAAGATCACTGGCCGCACGACGGAGCATTTCTACTCGCGCAAGACTGTCCGCAGCATCTTCAGTCCCCAGTTCCAATTGCTTTCTAACAGCTTCTGCTCGATGTAGCTCCTGTGTTAACTTGAGAACATTTGCTTTCGCTTTAGGTTGCATTTCTGTAAGCAGTAAGTTGAGACGCGAAATTTCAGGGGCAATACGACGGACTGCTTTGAGGTTCTCTTGCGCTACCTCAAGATTATTCTGGGGAGTACCCTGAGCAGCATCCTGCATCGTCGATTTGTTACGCTCAACACTCTCAAGGATGGTTCGCAATCGCTCTTCAAAAGCTTCCAAGTCAGCGAGATCATCAAACTTACGCATGCAAATGAAACATAATTGATCAGAATGAGCCTTTGCGAGAGCAGTATCTGCAGTTTTCGCAAAATATGTCAACTCTTGTACCCGCGAATTCATCAGCTGCTCTTCATTGATAAGCTCCTCAACTCGCACTTCATATTCTTCCTGTGAAACTGCCCGTATTCCTAAAACTGGCTCAATTATATCACCTAGTGATTCCACTTCGAGATTAATTTTTCTCAATTCATCTTCCGCAATACCTTTGCGAATTTCAATTTGGGATGCGTTTCTCCTTGCCGCCTCCTCTTCTGAAGTACTCTTATCATGTTCTTTCTGAGCAATGTCAATAGCTCCTCTTAGTGAAGCTTCAATATTACCACTGCTTCCACCCGCTTCATCCAAATCAATTCCCAATTCGCTAAATGCAAATCTATTCTTGTCAATTAATGCTTGTTGACTTTTTTCACGCCTTTCAATATCTTCGCGAAGAAAAGTGAGCTTTGCACGACTTTCTGCTTCTTCATTGACAATAGTCAGTTGCTTATTAAGCTCATCTTTGACAACCTCCACTTTCTCCAAACTATCCTCAAGAGTAGTAATTCGGTTTTCCCGGCTGATGCTGTCAATTGTGCTCTGATTTCTCGCTAATTTTTCTTCCAGTTCGCTAATAAGTTGCTGACCATATGCTAAAGTTCCCTCGTCCACTTGAATAATGTCAATTTTGCCTTGGAACTGTCTGCTTTTAACTTCCGAATCGCGAATGCTGTTGCGATGAAAAATAACTTTTTGCTCTTCTCGTAACTTGTCAGTAGTAATATCACTAATTATCTTGTTCATTTCGTTTTCGTTGCGCAAGTTTGCTGCCCTTTCGGCATCCAAGTCTCCTTGATATTTAGCACCAAGATGATTTAAAGCCTCATTGGTGTCAGATTGACTGCCATGAGTATTCAAGCCAAATTTAACTGCAAGATCTTTTACCATCCTTTCACGCTCAGCTACATGGCCTCTGTATGTGTCATTTTCCGCTTTCAGCTTGCCTTGACGTTGTATAGTCTCATTGTATTGATGTTGTAGTGTTTCCAGCAATTGCTTCATATCAACAATTTGTACCTCAAACTGGTCCTGTTGTTTTTTTCTCTGTAGTGACTGAGCTTCAAAATTTTCCAAATTGCTTGCCAGTTTGCGATCAGAATCTGCCAGTAAATCAATTGAACTCTTTAGTCGGTTAATGGCATCCTGGCCGGCAATATGTTCGTGTTTCAAACTCTCTAACTCATACAAGATCTTCTGAAACTTTTGGTTAGAGCTGAATAATTCATTTGTCTCTTCAGTAACCAGTTGCATTTCCTCTTCCAATTTCTCGGCTTCTTCCTTGTAGCTTTCAATCTCTTCCAGTAACTGGTTAGCCTTTTCTTCCATACGTTCAGCACGCTCTTTATCTGTTTTAAAATGCTCAGTAGTGCTTTTTTGCATTTTTATATCTGTGGCGTACTCTTTGCGCAACGCTTTAATGTTATCAAGGACCCTTGTAAACTTCAATGCCTCAAAGATTTCATCAAACTTTTTCTTTAAAACTGAGGGCTCTGACAGTGGCCACAAACTTTCTTCCTGATGGCAGAATATAACATTATCCAAAACAGCACGAGAAACGCCAAGATAAAGAGGCATTTGGGCATCTAAATCAGCGCATCGAGTGCTAATTGTTTTGCGCTGGCCATTGTTCATCACCAATAGCTGACCTTCAAGAGTCTTGAATGTTCCATTGACCTTCTTAAGAGTAAACTGCATAGATCTTGTGCAAATCATCTGTGCTCCATTTGTGTTTGTGAACGCAAGCTTCACTTGGCCCAACACTTCGCGTTCCCCAACCAACTATCAATATCGTTATTAATTTGCATGACAGGCACCAGTTATGATTTCTTACCTTTGGATCATGAAGAAATGCGCCTCCCTTGCTGTTTGGTGGGAGGTCGCCTGTAGTGGCATATTTCAAGCACTCAATGATAGTCTGGCCTTATTAGTAAATTGCATGCCAACTCGGGATTCCACGTACTGTCTTGCCTGAGCCATTCTGGCCAACAATCAAAGTCAGTGGCGTACCGAATTGAATGGTCTCCCTGTGGGCATTGTCAAACGACCGAATACCTTGAATCGAAAGCTTGTCAAATTCTTAGTACACATTCAAATTAAGCTGTTAAATAGTCCCTCTCTCACCTTGAAAATGCTCGACCTATCCCAAAATATTAGCTCTGCCTTAACTACCAAGGATTTAAAATATTCTTACATTTTTTTAAATATCCTCCGGCTTGTCCTCGATCTCTCATGAAAGTTAAAGGTTTTCGTCTTTTGCTGTTGTAGGTTTCAGTCAATAGGGTCAGGGTAAAGACTTTCACACACGCTTGAACTAGTACGGCAGAAGCGCAAGTACGCGCTTAACTATCTGAGTCTAAATTTTTAAGCCAAAAATTAGAGAATAATTTGCCCAAAATTTAAAATGTAGCAGCTGTAGTCTCTAAATTCACGTAGAATGGGCTTTGAAGTCATTATTTCACACAAAGATAGAATATTAATCTAGAAACTATGTAACTGGTGCAGCCAGAATCGATTCGTTTTTATACCAAAGCTTAGCGATCCCGTTCAGACAGGCTATTCAATCAATACAATTTGTCAGAGAATATATCTATGCCCATTACTTTCCTCTTTTTAGAAATACTTGAATAAAATGGCCGAATATTTTAGTGTGTTTTGAGGAAAGCAGTTGCTTAGTACTCTTACTTTTGCGGTGGACGGTGAACTTCGAATATTACATTAAAGAAACTACATGTCGACTGATACCTGCTCGCATTTAGTAACCGCCACCCAACATGAGGCTAGAGCCAGCTTTAGGACGATTGAAAACGGTTACGCTATAACACTTTTAGAAAACAAAAACGATAGCTGATGAATTTTCAAGCGCTTAACTGGTTTTAATAAAAGCTCTTTTTTTTTGCCAACTGCATCACAGTTTGGAAATTGCATGATAGCTAGGGCGCGAATTCTGAAAAGAGTAGTGCTGATTCTTAACCATAATGGAGCTTCAAAGGACGGCTAAAAGTTCTCGGCAACGGCAAGAAAATTCTTAATTTTCTCAAGAGCTATAACACATTCGCCCTTTTGATAAGTAATGCCTTACGAGTTATAGATTTCTCAAGAGTTTTGCAAAGGTTGTAAAACCAGGATTTTCAAGTACTTGGCGGCATTAAGGCAAAAAGAAAAAAACGTGCCAATTGAAGGCGTCCTTGGTTTTATTATGACCAAAGATTGGAGACAGGACTGCGAGAAAGACTTTTGGACATTACGAATTGGCCAATATCTCAACGGGGCCGCATTTTTTATTTCGGCTTTCCAGTATTTCTGCCCTCAGTATGAGGTGCAATGAACTAGGTCACTGAAGGCAGCTATGATTGTCCATCATTTGAACAGTGCAGTTCAGACTTTTTCATGATTTCGTGATTTGTTCCTATGCATCAATGCAATCGCCAAAGAAATGTATTCAAAATCTCTTAACCTTTGCTGCGGACAAACCTTGAACCGACTACATAAAAACTTAGTGTCAGAAGCTTGATATAACTAATCAAATATTTGAGCACTGAAAAACCATATATTTGGCACGCATTACGGAAAATTTGGGGATGAGATGAAGCTTACAACGTAATGTCAATCAAATGCAAGCTTAGCAGACAAAAGAATGAATACGGAGGGCAGAGATCAAGGAGTAAGCGCTATTCAAATATTCTTTACGATGAAAAATAGGACTAACCAGAAACTTCAATAGACCCCCTCAAGGATTACACTATTCTACTAGAAGCACTAAAAACCCAAGAAGCAGTATTATGTGCAGGTTAGACTGATGGAAAGTAATCAAAAACATTGAGCGGACTATTGAAAGCCTTGTTATAAGCGAAATAGATGTGTTTCAAACTATTTGAACTCTAACTAAAGCCTTGGCTAATCACTGGGTATGATTTTGGCAAGTTGTAAGAAGAATTTCATGCTAATACCATAGTTTAACTGAATTCGAAATGAAATGAGACTGTGCAAACTACAATTGAGGAATGTCCAATGGGTTCCATTGTGGATCTGGATCAAGATACTTTTATTGGAGATGAGCAAAATCTATCATTTAGGTAAATTATGTCCAAAGAGAAAGAATTTAGACTTTAGACTTTAGACATTGCACATACATGGCTGTTGTAGAATCGAGAAGGCTGAAATTGGGCAAATTTTGATCCACCGACAGAAACACAGAAAAGTAAACAAAAGACACAAAATAAGTAATAAATTTGGTAATAAGGTTACTAAAATTAGATAAAAACCCTCCTTTTATTACACCTTACCCTGGAAAAAAATAATTTAATAGTGATAACATTTTATTGCGCATCAACCAAGTAATTCTCACAATAAAGATATTCTTTTTGACTATAAGGATATTTATTCAGGCAAGTAAAAAATGTAAACACGGAAAAAAAAAACCACCCATGCATTTTTCCAATCACAACAGACATGTCTAGACCAGGCCATGTTTTTTTTTTTCCTCAGAGAAGAAAAAAAACCCACTTTTGCAACCAACCACCAAATTTAGTACAGGCTGACCTCTTTTTTTTTTCTCTCCGCTACCTCTCTTCTTCTTAAACTTCATCCTGATTTCATTTAGTAAATCATTCATCTCGTCGGCTTGACGTGTATTGCTCTTGGACCTTTGTTTTTGTAAGTAATCCTGGTGTTTTGTATGACATTTGGTGAAGGTGGCATGGGAACGTGTCTCATTTGTTAGACCACCACAACAGCTCTTCAACGTGCCTCGCAAATGTCTTGAATTGCCTTCTGGTAGGCGTGAGGAATATTCTTGTCCAATTTTGCCTTCTTTCTCTTTTTTTGACCACTTATTTTTTTCTAACTTATATAGCTTTGGATCAACCCCTTTTTTGGACACTGAAGAGATCAACAAGCCCTGAGTGACAGTTATTCCTAGAAGTCTTCAAATGCTGTTTATCTATTGATAAATATTCATCACTCAATTTTTTACAGCAAGTCGAGGGAAGCATTTCTACCACAAAAAAAAAAAATGCGTAAGAGGACTCAAAAACGAAATCTCCTAGAGTCACTATGTCTCTCATTAATACCATCCCTGGTATCCGCAGTGTCTTTGCAAGCAGAAACCGTAAGGCAACCAGAAATTGTCAACAATCTGGGTAGAATGGGCATTGTCGGTCAATATGAAGGAATTTCACAATATACATACGCTGGACAGCAAGACAGCATTTCCGATCCTTTTTTCGATTCAATAATTGCACAAGTTAACGACACTGTATTTTTAAATCAAGGCACATCGAACGGCCGTGTTTCGATATTTTGCCAGATTGACGACACCATCTATATGAGTGGTAATTTTACAAAAATAGGCAATGTAGATACGCCTGGAGGTCTAGCGAGTCTAAACGCGACATCAGGAAATATTGGATCTCTTGGAAACGATTTGAACGGCACAGTATTCACCTTATATTGTGATTCCAGTAATAACACCATTTATGCAGGTGGTAATTTCACTTTTCAAAATCAAACTGGCTCAGCAATTTACAATGTGAATGATTCTTCCTGGTCAGTTCCATCTTTTGGAGGGTTTCCTTCTGGATCTAAAATCAATTCCATCCTTCCTTTTAACGACAATATTATTTATGCTGGAGTTTTTGACGGACTTGCAAATAAGTCCTTTACAGGTTCCTCCAATGGGGATAATACAACACTTCTTAATTCTCAGCGAATTAGTTTTAATAGCTCTAACATCTTTGCTGACGGTTCTGCTGGAACTAGCGATCCCAGGAGTATTTCTTGCAACTCCGACTGGGTTATGGAAAACGATCGAGTCGGATCATGGAACGCTCTTTGGCCTTATTACTTTAACCCCACTCTTCTACGCTTGTCTAATTTGAAGGAGTCTGGTAACGGAGTTAGCATATTTAGGGTCCGATCTTTTCCCAGTAACGGAATCATGAACCTCACTTATGTTAACTCGACCACCAATCAAATAGAGCACTGCGATGCTTGGTGCCAACTACCTCTTGCTAGTGAAAAAAGTTTTGTGGACTATGATTTTGTCAATGTGGTTGGAATGAATGGTCTACAAATTGAAATACTCGACACGTATGGCTCTCATGGAGGCCTAGGGGGCATTGAATTGTACCAAAATGGTGAGTCTTTTTAAACATTTCTGATGGTTGAGTACTAACAAAAATAGATGCATTTACATTTGCAAATCAGTCTTACAATTCACAGAATTCATGTAGTAAAATTGCCGATGCTCCACAGGCGGTCCTGAATGGAAAATTTGCACAGCCCGATGTTAGTGCTTCAACATATGTGTCGGTCGAAGTTACCGATTCTTCTCAACTTTCTGATATTTCTGTGGTATATGAACCTAATGTCACATTTTCTGGCAATTATACTATTCTGCTTTTCACTCCCGGATGCACACAAGACGGCACTTGCTCTACTCGAGGCGGCATGAATGTAACTGTTCAAGTTGCTGAAATCGAAGATCCAGTTTATTTGACTTTATTTGAGACCAACTTGTATGACAAGTATGACGTTATTTATACTGGAAACGTTGACAAAATCTCAAGTGATTTTAAGCCTCGCGTTACTCTGAGACCACTAAGAAACCAGCCTGTTCCTTTTGTGTTTGTTGCCGATAGAATTCAAGTCGTTTTGAACTCGCTTTCACAAAGCATTTCCATTAATTCTATTTTTGAATTTGATGCTAAAAATTTTACTAATACTAGAGATGGCTCACCCACTCTTCCTATCGGAAATACAACAATTAATTCGCTTGGGCCCTTACTTGGAGAGTCAGCCAATATCCGTGCTTTATATTCAGAGAATGATACTTTATATATTGGTGGAAACTTTTCAAGTGCCAAGCTTGGGAAAAATTTCATGAGGGTTACCTCGAAGAGTGTTGAATCCGTAAACGGTGGTGGACTTGATGGCCATGTTAACGGTATTCAAGGATATTCTTCAGGCGAGGTGCTTGTTTTTGGTAGCTTTAAGGGCCCTGCTAACTCTTCGGTCAATGGAACTTCAAATATTGCGTTGTACAATTCTGACAGAAACTTGTGGTCATCTATTGGCCATGGTACGAATGGAGAAGTTCTACATGCAACTTCCTTTGATCTTAATGGTACCTCTACTCTTGGATTTTCTGGAAACTTTAGCAAGACATTTTCCAACGATTCGAGTGCAATTCCTGTGACTGATGGATTTGGTTTGTGGATTAATAGCGAACAATCATGGTTTCCTAAATCCTCTTTTTCGGACATTTTCTTGCAAGCCAGATTGTCCGCATCGGCTTCGTTCAATAATACCAATTTTTATGCTGGGTTTGTTAGATTGTTTGGGTCTTCATCAAGTGGCGCTGCTTTTGTCAATGCCGATTTTTCACTTTCTTCTACGCCGTTCACCTTCATCTCTAATGCCGACTCTACTAATTCTTCGACCATTCAGAAAAGGAATGCCATTTTGAGTGGAGGACAAAATACAATCAACGCAGGGACTTTTGCGAATTCTTCATTTTCTATTTTGGGCGGGCACTTTACTGCTGAAGCTAATGACTTGGTTTATTCGAACTTGATTATGATTGACGGTAACAACACAGTGAAGGGTCTTCCTAATGGCACGGTTGATACGTCTTCTGTGTTTTATCATCTCTATGTTTTCAATAACATTTTATACGCAGGTGGTGCTATTACTGGTAGCATTAACTCCAATAGCATGTCCGGACTTCTTTTCTATGATCTTGGATCTGAAAGCTACAGTTCAAGTCAACCTCCTGCAATATCCGGTGGACAAGAGATTGTTACAAGTACACAGATTCGCCCCAACACTAACCAACTTATTGTTGCTGGATCATTTGAGCAAGCCGGAAGCCTTACTTGCAACAGTTTCTGTATCTATGACTTGACTGCCAACCGTTGGTTTAGTCCTACTCCTGGCATGTCTGGGCTAGTTTCTTCAATGGAGTTCATTGGAAGTGATTTGCTTGTTTTTGCTGGTGACTTGACTTTAAACAGCAGTAAAGTCTATTTGGCGCAGTATAATTTTGTTACTTCATCGTTTGCGACTTTTGGGCAACAATCCACCGGTTTGCCTGGTCCGATCAATAGTTTTGCACTGAACGGCAATGGTATGGATACTGTTTTTGCTAGTGGGCTAGATTCTTCTAGTGGTGAGGCGTACATTTCTCATTGGAATGGATCTAGCTGGAACCGGGTTGACTCTGTTTTACGGCCTGGTTCTGTTGTGGCTGATATTGTTATTTTGGAATTGGGAACTGGGCACACTAGTAACGATGTTCTTCCTAAGAATCAAGTCTTGTTGATTTCGGGAAACATTGTTTTAGACAACTTTGGAAATGCTTCATCGGTGTTTTTTGACGGCTCCTCGTGGCAGCCGGCATTTATTACGACTACTAGCGATGGAAACAGTGGATCTGTGAACTCATTTTTTTCTCAATCTACAAAGTCGTATGGACATATTACGGGAGTCAAGCACATGAAGCGCGGATTTGTTGTACTTGTTGCCCTAGCTATTGCAGTAGGACTTACATTTTTGTTGGTGGCCTTTGGTTTATTGGTGGCCCATATTCGGAGAAAGAGACAAGGATACACGCCAGCTCCAAATAGAGTATCTGAGGCCGAAATGACTGAAACTGTTCCTCCTGCTAATTTATTTGAAGAAATGTCACATGTTGCACCACGGGCGCGGACTGGCATTAGCAACTAAGTCTTTCTTCTATTTGACTGTTTTTATTTTTATTTTCATGTATCATTACTGCCCCGACCTTACACTTATTGAGACACGTTCCTTTCATTTCTCTTATAGTTATCTATTTTTTTTTTTAATTTTTGTTGTCTATGTATTTTTTATTTGTCCATGTTTAGTGTTTTCAAGTTTAGAAGTTTTTCTAGCTTGTCCAGTTTCTGGGCATTTAATTTGTGAATTCAAGGTTTGTTTTCAAGTATATCTATTTTGTGAGCTGCACGAGGATGGGTAGTGTAGTGTTTTATGCTAAGTTGTAGAGGACAAAAAAAAAACTCCGATGCGGGGAATTGAACCCCGATTTGCCCGGTGAGAGCGGACCGTGCTAACCATTACACTACATCGGATAATTAGTAAAATACAAGAATATGGGTTGGCTAGCCCAGTGATGAAATAAAAATAAAATTAGCTCAGG
>JAKVQY010000113.1:0-26395 GCA_030463045.1 Geotrichum macrosporum
GATGAAGCCAATCAGATGCGTACTGATTTCTCAACCGATTTGGGACAGAGAATCGATCACTATGATGTTTCTGTCCGTGCTCTCTGCGCTCCCAACTGCCAACCGGAGGTACAAAAACGGCTCACCGATAAGTACAACGCAAAGAAAGCAAAGTACTCATTCCTTGGTGAAAGGCTCCATCCTTTGGTGCTTTCCCCCGGTGGGTTGTTTCAAAAGCAGTCGGAGAAAGATTTTAGGAATTTGCTCAAATTGATGGGAGATAGACGGGACATGTTTGCCAGAAGATTGTCCATCTATCTAGCCAGGTTCAGGGCTGATGGACATTATCAGAAAGGCCGAGAGGAAGCCTTTAGAGAAATGAGTGATGAATGGGAAGAAGATATGGAAAGAGATGAGCGTGAGATAAATAGTTCAAGTTTTGATAGTGAGGTGGAGAATAACTCTTCTCTCGAAGATTGAGTCGCTACTGTGACTTTCAGACTATATTTGCTATATACTAAATTTGAGAAAGAATTATTATTCAGCACAAATGAAATAGAAATAGTCTGTAAAGTTAAAACATTAGGAAAAAAAGCAGAACTTTTTCGTGTCTGGTTTAGATCAAGTTTTGGCAAAATGTCTTTTAAATTTGGGCCTATACTAACGTTATTTTTTAAAATGGTTGGAACTTTCAACTTCTCTACACAAGTATAGGTATTATCTCTCTTGAGTTTGAGCATTTTAAAGTATTTTCCAAATACTGCATAGAACAAGATGTTATTAATTCTCAAATTTTTGTAAGTGACACTATGTACTCTATTATTCGTTCTCAGGTTTTCAAAGACATTGACAAAAAAGGTGAGCAATAAACTCCGTTAAATTCCGTTTTTCCTTTCAATACTCTTGAATCAATTCAAACTAAAGGTCAGTTTCCAAGATACATTCAAATTAGCTAATCTCTCTTTATTATAGACTGATTTTTCATAAATGTTTTCGAGAGTTCTTTTTCGTCATTGGGCTTCAGCAAATAGTTTTTTGAAATAGTAATCAGTTTTTCCAAAAGAAATTACGTGCTATTTGAATTTTTTTTCATTTATTTAATTGTAGAAGTGTACGTTATACAATTTTTTTTTAATTTTTTTCTCTGCCAGTGATTGTTGAGTCTCCAGAATTTAACCATATTTAAGCAGCGTAACTCCTAATATTGAGAAAAACTGATTTAAAACTTTTGAAAGCTCAATTCCTAAATTCCAATTCTCCTTATCGCTCTGTCATTTGGATTGCAAAATGTACTGGTTTCCACTAACCAAACGACAAAAGTTTTTTTAGTGTGAATAAGCACCCTTGCAGAACTAAATGGATCCAAATTCTGGTTGTTTACATGACAATTAAACTTTAAATTCAATAGAATTGCCTTTTATTTCATTATGCTATACCTGAATGTTTGTTTTAACGTCATTCCTAGTTTGATAGATAACACATTTTCGCCGGAAACGTATAATAGCATGGCCTCACAAAAAGATCTATAACATGAAAGAATACATGAATCTAACTATTCGTCTGATACAAACGTCCTTCAATATACAAAACTGATTGCACTGGTAAATCTTGTAGGAATGGCGCTCAATTCCCAAGCACAAGATAACACCCCAAAAAAGCTGCCTGGTATTTTAAATTCATCAGCGTAATTGAAAAAGTTTTAACAGATTGCCTCAATTGCCGAAGGGATATCCCTATATAACGATAGAAGTACTGAAATTTGTCTAACAGAAAATTCCTTTAAAAGGTAAAATCCAAGTGAAGTGTTGATACTTTGTAATTCCAACACAGCAAAACATGCATTTTTAGATAATGATATACCGGTTTATTGTCCAATATAAAATACCCTATCTAAAAGAAAGACTATAAACATAAAAAAGGACATTTCTTTAACATCTGTCTAATACAGACCTCCTGCAGGATGTAATTAAATTGCACTATATGATGGTAATTCTCAAATAAGCAATGGCGCTAGATTTCATTTGGATTTGATTCAAGTACATGAGATAAACCAAAGATGTTACTTTGTGATTTCGGCTTCACCAGCACGATTGGGAAAATCCAATTTGAGCCCAAAATATACCTCTACATAGCACGCACTAGCTGATTTCCACAGTTAAAGACAGCCTTTAATGAAAATGTTTTTGCAAGATAAAAATCAAGTTTGAAAACACTCACTCAAACACTCAATACTTGAAATTCCTAAATTTCCCTTAATTTGAGAAAATTTCTTTAAATTCTATATTGGTTGATAACAAAATATCTGTCTCCATCTAACATCGGCAATAGTTTAGTGGCTAGAATTTCCGCCTGTCAAGTTCGATAAGAACAGCGCGCGGGGGACCGGGGTTTAATTCCCCATTGCCGAGATGTAGTTTTTTCTTTATGAAGAGCTTTATTGATCAATCATTTAGCGCGAAGGAGGCTTATTAATATTTGGTAGTGAGTGAAATTTAAACGCTTTATCAAAACCAATCTATTTACTACTCTTGTAGACACTTAATTCATGCAAATATTGGAAACAGCACATTCAGGACACTTCTTAAATTTTTCACGCCCAAACAATCGTCGTAGGCGTGACCGAGTTTTTGGTTCCCTTGCCAAATTGCACCCTTGCAAACATTCTTTCTCAATGGGAGATTCAATTTCTCCATATGCATATCCCGAAGCTGAAGACGATAAATAGTTTACTAAAGTATTGGGATCCTTCCCCTCTTGAGTTCCAGGAATCATCGTTTTCTCTCTTTCAAAACTAAAGTCCATGTATTGCTCTTTATTATTGGTTTCACTTAAGCTCCAGTTTCTAATTGAATAGTTTTCAGGGATTTGAAAAGGCGTATCAGTGAATGGGTTTTCAAGTGGCGAAGTTTTAATACTCAAAATTTCAGGAAACTCTTTAGACATCGGAGCGGACTGGTCTGATGGCTTAAAAAGCTGGTCTTCCTCGCTGTCAGTAAAAGTTTCGTACCTATAATCTTTTGACTTGGCGTTTTCCACAATCAATGGTTTGGAATTTCGTCCAAAAGTCAAAAATCGTTTAATACGCCCAAGTTTGGTTTTTGAAGTCGTTAATTCTTGCATTGGCTCGGACTCTAATTCAGCTGATTCAATGCCTGCACCAACTGTTAGCCCAATACAGTATAGGGCCAGTGATTGCCTTACCATTATACTTGTCTAGGTATGAAAACTCCGATGAGGAAATCAACCCTCTCGGTGATTTGCTAGCACGTTTACTGCGAAGGCTAGAAAGCATCATACAAGTTGAAGCAAATACACAAACACCGTATAAAACTAGCCGGTTCAATCAAAGCAATAAAAAAGCGAAAGCGATGCTTGATGATAGTTGGTTAAACTCGTATTTTTCCCCACATATCAAGAAGAAACTTGGTAAATCTAAAGAGATATTTAAATAAAAGTGTGAGCATTTTTTGTCGTTACCGTTGGGTGGTCACAAACTCGTTGTGTTTTACAAAACAATACTTCTTATTCCAGTTTTCATTCTTTCTTGATCCATGAGACAGCAGGAACGTTTACTCATGGAGGGGTTATCAAGCACATTCTTTTTGAATTCAAAGCGAGATCACCACAATAACTTTTTTAGTGACAAAGTATGGCGCAGGAATGCCAGGCTCCAGACCTTATCAATTGACAAAGAAGAATTGCAAACCTCCAACCTCAAACGTTCAAAAAGTCGCTTAGATTTGCACAACGCCGAAATTTTGTCTATAAAAACCTTTACATCTCTAGAGCCATCTTTCACTAACGATTCGAAACCTGAGTCTTGGAAAGATACTTATGTGAAGTTTTTGGGCTCTCCGCTAAATATGGATGAAGATAATGCAACAGACAATGAACTTAAACTATCACAACTTGGCGGTATTGGAGCTAATGAATCTAAAGAGAAGATTTTGCCACAAAGAAATTTAAGAATCGATCCACTAGGTACTTATATCATATTCTTGTTTTATTACTTTTTAACAAATCAATTCTTTAGTGCTAAGAAACGAGTCACTGAGTCATGCAACAGAAGTTTCTAATGTGGAATTATCTATGAACTCAAGACCATTGCTTGAACAATATTCCCCTTTAGATGAGCTTAGGTTCTCGTTGACGTCGATGCCTGACAGCATTAACTATAAGCAATGCCCTCAGGTTCATGGAAAGACAAAGCGTGAGCAGCCAAGAATTCTAAGCCCAGCTATGTGCGATCCGTCGAGAAATACCTCTCAAATCTCTGCAGGAACATCATTATTGAGTTCCTTCATGATTCTGCAAGGTCATTCAATTAAAAAAAGTCTTGTATCAAAAGTTTCTAACTTTTTTTTTAGATGCACCTACGTTAACTTCTGACTTGCCGTCACAATATTCTGACACGCCAAATTCTCAAACTATAGTTCGAGGTTGTCGTAAGGGTAAAGAATGGAGGCACTT
This sequence comes from Geotrichum macrosporum, assembly GCA_030463045.1. Classification (NCBI taxonomy): domain Eukaryota; kingdom Fungi; phylum Ascomycota; class Dipodascomycetes; order Dipodascales; family Dipodascaceae; genus Geotrichum; species Geotrichum macrosporum. Next base: position 4,450 of record JAKVQY010000113.1, read on the forward strand.
TAACTTGATGAAGTCGAATCGTAACAAAGGTTTTGCAACTCCTAGGAAAAGTAGACGGCAGCGGTTTAAAGGATGGTGCTACGAATTCATCAAAGCTCACCTAGGAAGAGGAAGAACCGCGTGAACCAAAGGTCTAGGCTAGTTAAAGCACATAAGCTTGTAAAACTTTTATAAAGAACAATGTGTATAGAATACAAAAGGAACTAAAACAAACGACAATTATATACAAGCGAAGAGTTGACTCCCTTCTCTTTTTTCTTTCTGCTTCCACCACCTGCTCTATTTGTAGATCTTGGCAGCAAAGTCGATTAATGAGTATTGGCCACTTAAGAGCTTGTCAGACACAAACTGCTGTGCTCTGTTTTGGCCAAAACGCATCAAAATGGCACCGACCAAGGCGTCTATCGTCTTCGCGTAGACTGTGTCAGCTTTGACTTGGTCGTTAGGAGCTTTCCAAAAGATATTCTTGTCAATACCGGCGGAACGGCAAACTTCACTGGACACTGCCGTAGCACTCAAAAGAGCTGCAATATTGGATAAGGAAACATCGAAATTGACGCCGTTCAATGCAGTTGGGTTTTCAGACTTTTGCGAAGTGGCATGAATAAAGGCCTGAAGTCGTAAAAAGTGTCTGCCAATAATTGCCAGGTTTTCATTGTACGGTTTCAAGCCATGAGCAAAACTCTTGTGTGTCAGGATTTGCAGAATTAACTCATCTGGAAGAGCATATTCTGAGCCTAGGAAGTCCTTGGTTGGCTTGAGGGTGTCAACTGTACCTGGATAAAGAACTCCATTCACAGAAAGATAATCTTCTGGATTCTTTTTAATCCCACTTCCACCGTTTCTTGATGACGTCTTGCTGGATTTATTAACGTAAACTAGAGATCGTCGGAATGTGATTGAGCTCTTGGTAGATTGCGAAACTGCAGTAGGTAAAGCAGTCCTTAAGGAAACGGATGCACACTTATAGGATTGTGGTCGTAAAAATAACATGATGAACTATTAAAATTGGTAAATCAAAATCAATACGAGTCAGTTGATTGTAAAACTGTTAATGAAGGAAACACGATCAATGGTTGGCAAGTGTTGAAAGAGCCAAAAATCGTAGCAGATTATTGGTGGGAAGATGGAAAAAAATTTCGAAAGCGAAAAAACTTGTAATCCTCCAAATAAGCGATATACAAGAATGGTGAATACCGAAAAATATGGAAAAGCTCAGTATGCAAAAAACGATTCCAGTAAACGATGGATCAATATCTGTGCTCTATTTCCTCTGCCGGAGGTGTTCGAAGTGTGCTAAAGTCAGCTGGCGAAGAAGATTGGAGAATTTTGTATTTTTTATTTTTCATCTTTTTTTTTCACTTTTTTTTTTTTAAGTGAGAGGTCACGTGGAAAACGAAATCTTGGGTTTCGGTGAAATTTTTTCCTCCCATTTCTCTTCAGTTTTTGCAAGATACTTCCCAACGGCGGTGACAAGCGACAACACCTTTCAAACTCTTTCAATATGGATATCTTCAAGCTGCTTTCAAGAGGAGCGAACATTCAGAAAAATGGAAAACATCAAGAGGAGCTGAACATTTTTTCCGGAAAGGCTACAACTACAAATCAGGCCACCGAGGACAAACGGAAGGTAGATCTTGATCGAGAGGTTGACTTCTTCCGATCAGTATCAAAGATGGAGAAGGCCAAGGAAAAGCGGAAAAAAAGCAAGGATATTGGAGCTGAACAGGAAGATGAGGAAGGGGAGATTGAGGACGACGAGGATATTCCCTTAGTTATTTCAAATGGTGAATTGGCTGCTGCCCAACGGAAACGATTTAACGTGAATATCAAGGGAGACGATATCCCATTACCAGTAGGTTCTTTTGAAGATCTGAAGTCCAGATTTGATTTACACAAGCATTTGCTACGAAATCTTTATCGACAGAATTTTGACCGCCCTACACCTATTCAGTCAGAAGCTATTCCCGTTATGTTGATGAATCGAGACATTGTAGCATGTGCTCCGACAGGTTCCGGTAAAACTCTTGCTTTTTCAATTCCTATTGTTCAATCTCTTAAAGAGCACGAATCGAATGGAATTCGGTGCTTGATTGTCACTCCTACTAAGGAACTTGCGACCCAAATCTACAATGAGATTGTGAAGCTATCTCGAGGAAGAGATCTGAACATCTGTGTTCTTACTAAGTCACAGGCGGCAAAATTAAACAACCCTAACAATGAAGCAAGCTCCAGGAAAAAATATGACATTCTGATTTCCACTCCATTACGACTGCTGAGCGTCACAAAAGCCGGCTCAGTTGATCTCTCGCATGTCCAACATATAGTGCTTGATGAAGCTGATAAATTATTTGAGGAAGGATTTATTGAGCAAACTGATAGTATTATTGAGCAGTGTACCTCTCCTAAGCTCCAAAAAGCATTGTTTTCTGCCACCATCCCGTCCGGTGTTGAAGAGATTGCTAATAATATCATGGTTTCTCCAGTTCGTGTCATCATTGGTCGCAAAGAAGGTGCTAGTTCAACAATTGATCAGAAGCTTGTATATACCGGTAATGAGCAAGGTAAACTCATCTCGATCCGTCAAATGCTATCTCATGGGGAGCTTCCACCTCCTGTTGTCATTTTTGTTCAGTCTATTCAGCGTGCTAAAGCTCTATTTCACGAGTTAATCTACGATAAAGTTAATGTTGATGTTATTCACGGAGAAAGAACTCAAAACCAAAGAGACAAAGTAATTGAGCGTTTCAAGAATGGTGACATTTGGGTTCTTATTTGTACTGATGTGCTTTCCCGAGGTATCGATTTCAGGGGTGTCAATGTGGTACTTAACTACGATGTTCCTCAATCAGCTCAGTCATATGTCCACCGAATTGGTAGAACTGGTCGTGCTGGTCGACAAGGTAAATCAATCACATTTTTCACTAAGGATGACCATCTCGCAGTGAAAGCAGTTGTTAATGTTATGAAGCAGTCTGGTTGTGATGTCCAGGACTGGTTGTTAAAACTTGGTAAAGCTACTCAAAATCAAAAGAACGCCTTGAAGCGCAAGCCCGTTGAGAGAGCTGAAATCTCCTCCGTGCCATCCGTAGTACGCCAAAAGCGCAAGAACAAGAAAGAGATGATCGACGCTTCAAAAAAACGAAAACTTGAAGCTGGAGAAGATCAGACTAGCGGCGATGATTCAGAATAAATAGTACTACATACTACCCTTTATAGCATAACCATTAAACTAGACATTTCTTTTCAGTTGCGCAAACTTTTTTCATTCCTCCTTTTTACAGATAACATATGAACAATCAAACAATAATAAAAATAAATCAAGTAAAATGAAATGAAACCAGCAGTATTCTAGATTTTGATTTCTTTTACCAACATTTAGTGGTGCTTGTAGCCAACAACATTTCGTCGGCCAATAATCTCACCCAATGAGAAAATTCCAAGAACCTGGACGGTTCCAACGAGGAACTTGACAGAGTAATCCTTGGAGTTAGTTTGAACCAGATCAACGTAGTGTCTTGGGCGTTTGAAGGAGTCCAAACCCAAAGACTTCAGAGTCTCAAAAACAGTCTTGAACTGGGCACCACTGGGAGGAGCAAGACCCTCCTTAATATATACCTGCTTTCCAAGCTCGAGAACAACCTTGGACCAGAAAATGGACTTGGAGACAAGAGCTGGGAAAAATTAAGTTAGTACATTTTGGGAAAAAATTTGGAGAGTGAAAAATTGGGACTACAAAATTCAGCCAATGAGAGACCCAATAACAAGAAGAAGCGAAACATTAAAATGCCGACAGAGTATTGCATATTTGAAAAGAGAATCAGTTGTGTAAGAGTAGAAATGGCGATACAACTAATTTCCCACTTTAGAAAAAGCTCGCTCTTGCAAGAATTCAGAAAGGCAAATAGGGAAATACAGTTGTCTCATGTAGAACAAGCCATATAGAAAAACCCAAAAAGCAGCAAGAAATACCATTCCAACTTACCAGAAACCTTGGAAACAACACCAGTAGCGGTAGCAGTGGCCTTAGCAACAGTAGAGTTGAATCTAACTCCACGGACAGCCTTTGAGGCAGTGATAAGTCGAGAGCGGTACATTCTGTAGAGTATTTAGAAACTTGATCAAACTGGAAATAACCTGAATTATATCTAAATAGAACCTGTACCAATTCTTTTCTGGGTCGAAGTTCTTTCAAGGCAAGTGAAAAGGGTTTGTGCTGATGACGGCGCAAGAAGAAGGAAGGAAAAGAGTTCCAGGGACTGAAACACGAGAGGGAAAAAAAAAATGAATTTCGATGTTCTGTGATATACTCGGGTATTAAAAATACCACTAAACGAAGCATTTTATCATCATGTCAACTTGATAAATTTTGGAGGACTAAGTTTCACTGCGACAGTTTAAAGAAATTCGGAGAAATATCAGAGATTCATTCTGTTTCCTAATAAACATGCAACTTCACTTACACAATTTAGCTATGGAAAGTGCGAAGAATGTTCGGTAAACTCTTCTCCCTTCAGAACTTCAGATCATGCAAAATTGAAATGATCATAGGTATTTCCACACGTCAGTCTAACATGCACGACTTAATATTGAAATATATTAATATTTTCTCAGATATATATATATATATATCTTCCTCGATTAGAATGATGCTTTTCAGCAGAATTACTTGTATAAGACTGCTTAGGACTTATAAATTTCACTGGTTAAGGGTTATGTTGAACAAGAATATTGATATCTCTCAGAGTTGGAAATCTTTAATTTATTGGGAGAAAATAAACATGAAAAAAAATTTAAAATGTTTTTTTTTTTTTTCCGATTCTTATTCATAGCATTTCCATATCTCAACAAAATTAATTAAATAGCTTGCCGGCAGCTACTTTTTCATTCCTTAATATTCTGTTTCGCGGTGGCTTTAATTTCTAGATCCTTAAAATCCATAGCAGTTGCGTTGAGTAACTCTGTTTTGAAAGCTCCCACGACAACGCGTCCAAGACTACTTTCAAACATGTCGGCAACGGCCCCACAAGAAGCCAAAATTGACGTCGCCATAACTAATGCTCCTGTACTGGCGCCTATCGAATTAGAGACGGATGTTCATGTTGAAAATACTGTTAAACCGTACATTGGAAGAGAACTTTTCGAGAAAATGGGATCCCCGCGAACAGTAGTAGCCCCTATGGTAGACCAGAGTGAGCTGGCATGGCGCATTTTATCTCGCAAATATGGTGCTGAACTATGCTATACCCCCATGTATCATGCCCGTTTGTTTGCGACGAGCGAGCCCTATAGAAACGACATGTTTGGACCTCTTGACGGTGATGAAAAGGTCGACCGCCCGCTTGTGGTCCAGTTTTGTGCCAATAAGCCGGATGAGCTGTTGGCCGCTGCTAAGCTTGTTGAGGGGCGTTGTGACGCGGTCGATTTAAATTTGGGCTGCCCACAAGGTATTGCAAAGCGTGGTAAATACGGCGCATTTCTCATGGATGACTGGGATCTCATTTACAATTTGATTAACAAACTTCACAAGGAGCTAAAGACTCCTGTAACGGCCAAGATCCGTGTTTATGAAGATAGGGAAAAGACACTAGCATACGCCAAACATGTTTTGAGCGCCGGTGCTCAATTCCTTACAGTCCATGGACGTACTCGTGAAATGAAGGGCCAAAAGACTGGTCTTGCCGACTGGTCTATAATTAAATATCTTAGAGATAATCTTCCACCCGACACTGTTATGATTGCCAATGGAAATTTGCTATATCAGGAAGATATTGAACGAAGTCTGCATGCTACTCAAACAGATGCTGTAATGTCAGCCGAAGGTAATCTCTACAACCCAGCTATTTTCAATGTCAACAAAACAAAGTTAGATGAAAGGTTTCCTCGAGTTGATCGCCTACTTCGCGAGTATTTTGAGATTGCCAAAGCTACTCCTGGTGCTGCATCGGCTACTGCCATGAAATCCCATTTTTTTAAAATTTTGCACGCATTTTTACCTATTCACACTGATATTCGAAGTTCACTTGGAAGCATACGCAAGGGCGAGCATGCTGAGTTCGAGAAGATAGTTGAGCAGGTTGAGGCTATCGTTGAAAAAATTTACGCAGATGGTGAGCATGTAGATGCTGTTATTGAGGACTCACATGTTGAGGAATGGGGCGGGTCTTACAAAGAGGTCCCATATTGGAGATGTCAACCATATTTTCGTACTGTCAACGGTGTCAAGTCCAACGGAAAGCGCACTGCTGATGAAAGAACTGATGCTGTAGCTGATAAGGAAGATGAGTCTCGAAAAAAGAGCAAGACTGACAGTGAGAATGCGGAAAAGAATGATTAATTAGGATTCAAATTATAGACCATACCTCAGTTCAAAATCAAAAGTCTCATTTTTTTAACCCGTTATCTTCGTAGGCCATCAATTCTTGAAACCACCTTACTTGGAAACAACAATGTCAGCGCATTATGGTATTGAATCGATTTTCCATCTTCTTTTCGAAAAAAACTATGAAGCTTTTCTGGCAAGTATAGTTAGTCAAGGTGTTATTATTACATGTTCCTCTGGTCGTCCCAAAATAAAAATATTTATCAAAAGCCAGCAGGTTCAAACTTTGCACTTCATAACGAGATAATAAAATGTGATTTCGAGAATTGTAAATATTTTCCGGGAAAAATTTTATAGGGAAGTAAAAAAAGGGATGGACCAGAAACTAGGTCGAATGGGAATAAAAAAAAACAATCTATCGCTTTAAATTTCTCAGCCGCGCATCTCTACAAACAAATGATTCTTTTACAAGAACTCAAACACGAAAATTGTTCATAGTAATACCTATGTTAAAGACTAAATCTGTAATCTAAACATAATGGAGTTTACTTGAGGAAACTGGGATCCTTGGCGAGCTCATACTCATAGTCTGGCTGAAATTCTCCGTAAAGCATATCGGGATGTGCAGTGTTAACAAAGGTGTACTCCGCAGCATTTTGAGATATCACTGCAGGTTTATTTCCCGTGCCTTTTGCGGCAGCATCGACCAGGAGCTGAGCCTGGCAGGTTCGTTCCAATAGTGTGAACAGATATGCAGCTTCATCCACTGTAGACCCAACTGTCAATAGTCCATGATTTTTTAAAATGATTGCTCGGTTCTTGTCACCCAGCGCTTCTGCAATATGGCGACCTTCGTCATCCTCTAGTACAATTCCACCAAAGTCGTCGTATACTGTGTGAATGTTATAAAATGTGCATGCATCTTGTGAAATCATGTCTAACGGGCGACCGAACGCTGAAAATGCTTTGCCATATATTGAGTGAGTGTGGCAAGCCGCCCAGATGTCAGGCCGAGCATGATGCAAGGTCGAATGAATTTTAAATCCTGCCATGTTTACTGACCGTGATTGTCCACCTTTGTTATTTAAAATCTGACCGTCTTTTCCCACATGGACCATGTCAGAGGCGCAAATTAGACCAAAGTGCCGTGCAAGAGGGTTGATCCAGAACGTATCCGGGTCCACTGGGTCTCTAATTGAAACATGCCCAGCAGTACCTTCGGTATAACCTTTGCGAGCAAAAACTCTTAGCGTCCCTGCCATATGCTCTAGCATCCAAGCCCGCTGCTCTACTGGGCTGTCAAACTTGGGCACTGGAAATGGCACGCTACCCATCGATAGTGCGTCCTTGTTGAGAGACTCAACACTGGGTGCCGTTGAGGCAGAAGCTGCCGATACGATTGAAGATATGGAGTCAAAACTACTACTGGCCATTTCGAGTAAATTCAAAGAATGCAAACAATAACGATATGAAAATTATTTGGATCAAGAGAAGGGAAAGGTTTAAATAGAAGTTGGTTGTGCGCTATCGGTTTCCATTGATGTTTTTTCAATTTTTGGCACTGCCATATCAGGCACATCTTAAAATATTCCTGTCTTGTCACGTTCAACAGCAAGCGAGGTGAGATAACAAATGGGCAAAAGGAGACACAAAACACTCGTAGTTTTTGTAGAATAAGTAACTGATAAGTTGTAACTCCATCATGTCGATATCGGCTTTGGTTCAGCGCTTATGTCCAGGTTTCCAGCTTTTCGTTGAAGTACATCTACGTCTGTTATCACACTGGGGCGGTTAATGCTCATTTTGGTATAAATAAGATTTGGGAGGCAATTATTATGATCCTTTTCAAGATTTTGTCTTGAAAAAAATGCGTCGAGGGACTAGAATTTTTGCATAAAAGGTATTATCAAAAATGACAACTGGGTTGTTTCTTGTGCTATTGCTCTCAACAAGGAAGTCCATCATATATTTCTGTGAGGCCTTTGAAGCGTTGCAGACATTTTTCAGTTTGGTCTCTTCATATTGAGATAATCTTTTAGCCTACGTGGTAGACTACCAATAAAGCTTTCTGCGCTTCTTTCGGCGAGTCTTACCACTTACTGCAAAGACGTCCAGTAATGGAAGGAACCTGTTTTTGGCTGAACTGGCAAGTCAGGGGATTCTCAGAGGCATCAAATACCCAGTCCCGGATCATGAGCTCACCCAGCTGCTGCCGCTCCAAATGTCATTTAATTATCTGCCCGTAAAATATTTGAAAAACTGTAATTTTATAACAAATTGTTCCTACTACTTCTTTCAAAGTAAGTATGAATTATCTACTCGAATTGAAAGGAGAAAAAAAACCTACCTGTCAGACAGTCAAAAAAAAAAAAAAAGATATGAATTGAACCGTTAATCTAGTAACAATTTCATGTGCACCGTGAGTATGAGTTATGAGCTGCGAGTTGTCCCAAAAAGCATTCTTCCAAAGTGGATGAGTGTTTGGTGTTTTCCACTGAAGGTTCGCTCATAACATATAGGTTCGCATTTGGCAGAGAATGTTCATAAAAGCTGTTTTGATATTGATTTCTGTTGTGCAAAGTTAAATACGAAACCACGCCAGCAGTGACAGCCCACCAAATCTCGCAAATCTGTACAGGCGTGCAGGGTATCATTATTGGTGTCTTTTTCATAGGCAGCCAGCAAAATTTTCGTCGCCAATTTTAATTTTTCTTGTCCCACTTGTAGCCCTTCAAAAGACTTTGAAAACCTCCCCAATTTTTTTCTTTCTCTTCACGCTAATCATACTTCACAAATCATAGAAGCACAATATGTCATCAACACCGCCGCAGGAAGAGGAATCAGGTTCAGTGCCTCCAGTTACGCCTGCAGCTCCTCTGAAACGCGAAATCAAGACTCGATTTCCAGTGGTAAGTCCTAAATTCAAACAAAGAAATTTTCAGTTTCGGTTCGATTAAAGCTAACTGAACTTGAAGGCTCGCATCAAAAGACTCATGCAATCGGATGAAGATATTGGCAAGGTTGCACAGGCCACTCCAGTTGTTGTGGCTAAGGCTTTAGAGCTCTTCATGGTGTCGTTAATAGAAGAATCCTGCGCCCAGGCTCGGTCGCGGAATGCAAAACGCGTCTCGCCAGCTCATTTGAAGCAAGCCGTGCTGGCCATTGAACACTTTGACTTTTTACAAGAAACAGTTGAAAAATATCCTGACCCTGTCGCGCAAGACGCTTCAAGCACCAGTGCTACTGGTGAAGAGACAAGCGGCCGAACACGAAAACCCCGAAAACCTTCGGCCTCATAGGAAGTTTGTGTCACACTTTTTGCATCTTCTCTTGAGTTTGGAATTTTTCATTCTCTATGTATTTACGATCAAGTCCACTTTTTGTTACCCTCCAACCTGCTTTCTTCTTTTTGTTGTTTTAATTATTTCAAGACTATAATTGTTGGCTACGAAGACGTTTTAGCGCGACAATGTTAGGCTGGGTACTAATACAGTTTGTAGCGTTTTTCCGATGCCATGTAAATTCCAAGTGTAGATTATTGTAGCATATGGCCTTCATGGCTTCGAACAAAAGAATTTTAATCCTTCTGGGTTGACAGTAAATGGGACTCTTTTGTTCTTCTGTGATATTAAATTTGAACGCGCTGGAGCTACTCGTAGAATTCCATTTCTTGAAGGTTCAGGGCGCCAAGGTGACCTGACCGCAGCATTGGGCGCAAGAAAGGTTTCATGGGTTTCAAAATACACACACCGTTTTGCCACTAGCCACCTGAATACAAAAGGGAGATCAAATACTTTGATTTCCTTGAGAATTCATCAAACTCGAGATTAAAAAGACATTTATTATTATTATGAAGGTTGATACTGCTAGCGAACGACTATTATTGGAAATTGCGGGTGTCAAGGAAACCTATCCAGGTTCTTCTGAAAGCGCTAAGGGTACGCTATACCTCTATCTCGTGGCAATCTCTCTAGCTCCAGATGGAAAGAAACTAAGTGACGGTACTGAAGACATTTATTTGCATGCAAAATTGCCTTCAGGGCTAAGCATCCCACTTTCAGGTGAAACTACAATCACGAAACCATCTGAGACCTCTTTCACAATCGTAGGAGATGCCCTCAATGATGTTACCGTTACTCTAGAATTCATGACGTCTGTTTCGGATAGCCGGGCAAGAGAGCAGGTACAGGAAGACATTGATTCATTGGATACAATATTTACTCAATTTTGTTCATTGGCAAATCAAAAAGAAAGCAATAGCCTTGTGCTCGTAGACAACAATGATGGTCACGAAATGGGCTCATTGCAGGGAATGAAGATTACGGAAGCCGCGAACTTGCCCTATGATAAGTCACCTGTTACTGTTGTCTTCAATCAAGATAATGAGCAGGTTCTCATTGAGCCGACTTCGTCTCATGGTGAGTCAACTATTCTTCAATATGACAGTAATGATTACATTCTGTCCACTGCATCAGGGCTGTCAAACGGTGTAGTGTTTGTTTCAAACAAGGTCAGCTCTGGTATGGAATCTGCTGCCAACTGGTGGGTCAAAAATCGTCCTGCTGCTGAAAAGCCGTTAATTTTCAAGGAATCGACCAAGAGCAATGTGCAACGGGTCTCTAAGATTACTGGCACAGGTGCCTATTATTCCCGTAAAGCTGTGATAGCAGTATCCGATGCCGCTGCTAGCCTAGGAACTAAACTTGTTCCCACGAAGAAAACCAAACCAAAAAACGATTATAGCGATACTTCTGAAAAGAAATCGTCTGAAACTGGTGCCAAACTCAAGGCTCCTAATGGAATTTTGAACCGTTCCCTGATTGCTTTTTCAACAGTTATGGACGGTCTTGATACTGCCACGCAAAGTCTTGTAAAGGGTGCTTCCAGTTCGACAACTAGAGTCATTGGTCATTCTTATGGTCCTGAAGCGGAGAGCTTGGCAGCAGATTTTGGAAGAAGTTTAACGAATTGCACAATGGTATACATTGACGCTCGAGGCATTTACAGGAAAACCATTGTGAAAGGAGTTGGCAAGGGCGTTGTAAAAGGAATACTAGGTCATGATAAAGTCATTGTTTTAGAACAATCACCTTCGTCAACTGATTCGAAGGGGGATGCTATGAACATGAGTGTGAGAGATAAGTTGACTTCGATATTTGCGAATCACTCTACCACATCCCCCACAGCCCCGGAACTTCCTCCAAGGCCAAGTGGAAATTTTGACAATAAGATCCAATAGTTTTTTATATTCTAGTAGTGGGCTTCTTGGGTTTTTATATGTTAATTTTTGTATTCTTTCTTGCAGTAGTTAAAAGTTTGTCATCACGAGGTTAGCTAGAGTAAGTTAAATTTAATTCCATATTTGAATTATGCGCTCTCCGCCATTAAGTTGGTGACCAATGAACTTTTCTTCCCCCACCAGTCGCATAAAGATCTTTGCTTCACACTTCCTTCACCTAGGAAATCCCAGACTCAAGAGTCATCCAATGAGAATTTAGAGAGTTAGCATATTACTACGATAACACGACCATATTGGCGGTATCCAATCTCCTGCTGTTCGGGACATCTTTCTATTGCATACATTGTATTTATTGGTATGAGTTCCGCCTCAGACGCTAGTAACAGCTCGCCGATTGCAGATGAAACAAAACAGGTCGTCGGAGATTCCAGCCCAAATGATAAGAAGCGGAGGCGATCTCGAAAAGGTCTCGAAAAGATCTTTGAGTGTAATGAGCCTGGCTGTGGGAAGAAATTCACTCGCATGGAGCATCTTGCGCGCCATCAACTAAACCGTGAGTCGACTCTTTTCTCTCGCGTAATACAAACTGTAAGCTAACAAAATTATTAGACAGACCAAAAGAGATTTTCCTATGTAACTGGCCTGGATGTGATCGATCGTTTGTTCGCGAGGATTTAAGAAATCGTCATTTCAAACGTCACGAGAATCGAGGAGACCAGTACTCCGTTGTCCTGGATGCGCTACCAGGTCAAAATGAACTTCAAGAGCAACTTCCCTCTGATACACCACCTCCTAAGAAGGCACGTGGACGGCCAAAAGGTTCCGTAAAAATCAGAGATGATGTGCCTTACACACATCGCGACCTGAGTGGAGTTGTTTCGAATAGTGATGCCGGAGTGAGGGGAGCAGAAGACCAATCAGACATGTTCTTAAAGACAACAGAGCCTCTCATTACCACGGACTTGAATGAATTCACCGTTCCAAGTATCCTTGGAGCCCCATTATTTCCAACTACAACGACAGTTCCGCCTGAACTTTTGACGGAACCAGTGGGATCTGCGACAGAGATAATATCATGGCTTTTTTCAGATACGATGCTGGCAAACGTTAGAGATCCGCTGCTTTCTCCTACTTATTACTCTTTTGATTCTCCAATGGCTCTACAAAATCTATTGACACCACCGATATTAAGTGATGAATCTGGAATTGGGGAAAGGAAACGTCGACAAATGATGGAATTAATTCCGGGAATTAAGGCCGAACTTTTGTTGAATGGGATTGCTGAAGATACTCCTTTTCACAAAAGGTACGTAACTTCATACTGGTCTACATTCCATGCTCAGTTTCCCATATTACACAAGCCTACTTTCTGTGCCGATGATTGTCCTAGTGGACTTTTGTGGATAATAATAGCTGTGGGCGCAGCTCTTTTGAAGGAAGATGTCTTGGCTAGGGCCATTGCCATGCCTTTGCGCTGGGTTATTTTTCAATCTCCAGATTTCAGCCCTCCTGCAAAACTGTGGATAATTCAAGCGCTTTTATTGTTGGAAATGTTTGAAAAATCCCTGAGTGATAGGTCAATGCATATCAGGGCACATCTTCACCATGGCACTACTCTGCAGCTTATTAGAAGAGGTACTCTTCTAACGGGAGTTACAAATGAGATACATCGCACTGGATCTTCTTCAGAAGCAGATGGTGATGACTATTTGTCTTGTGACAATGGAGATCCCTGGAGGCGATGGATTCAGAGTGAGGCTACGAAACGCGCAGCATTGATGGCTTTTGTGCTTGATGCATATCATCATTCATTATTTGGACACCCTTCACTGATATCAGTTCACGAAATCCGTTTATCACTGCCATGTAGCCAGTCATTATGGGATACATTTCCCGCGGACAATAAAAACAGTTACGACCACCGCAAAATACCTCATGTGACAACTTTACCTTTAATTGAGGCCCTTAAACTGACACTCAACAAGAAACGCGTTGAAACAAGCCCATTTGGGCGTAAAGTTCTACTGAGTGGTCTAATGTCAATCTCTCATCAAATGCAACAACGTGATACTCAACTTGAATCATTTGGATCGTTTAATGCTGGTAGCGGTGCATACTCGGCCAATAGTTCAGCTTGGAAAGAACATTTAATAGCGTCTTATGAGTTTCTAGCTAACGACTACTCAGAAATTCTTAAGAACCCCGAATATTTTGAATTTTATTCCCATTCATCTGCGGTAGCTTCTCAAAGGCGAGAGCTGCTTAGTCCATTTGATTCACATAGAATGACTGCAACTGAAGAAAGCCTGCTTAATAGGCTAGTTGTTTCTGGATGTGCAGATCCATTCTATCACCTGGCGCACATAAATTTACAGGTTTCTATTGTAGACCTACACGTTTATGCTGGTGCGCCTATTTTCTTTTCACGATACTTTCGAAGTGCTGATTTTGAGCGGTCTGCAAGCAACATTAAAAAGTGGGCGAACAGCACTCAAGGAATCGATGCTTTGAGGCATTCCATTTTATTTTTAGAAGAAATGTACTGCCCAACTAGCCGTAGTGAGCTATGTCCAAACCCTTTTTCTTCTAGTGCTGTTATTCCTGGTGAATACAGTGCTGGCACAGATCCTATTGTGCATAGGCCACATGCAATAGCAATTTGCACTTTTGTTGTTTGGAGTTACTGCTTTGCCCTGGACGGACCTGAGTCAGATGCATTGTATGTTGAAAATGTATCTCAAGAATACACACCTACTGGAAATGAAGATATGAAGCCTTCGGGTTCCAGTGACCGGAACTCTTTAGCTGTTAAAGGAGCTAGGGCAGCGTTAGAAAGGGTATCCCACATTCATCCAAAGAAATCTGGGCTGGAGTATATCACCTGGATGTCTGCAATGCTTGCATCGAATTCACCTCACACCAATATAGAATTTCTTGAAAAACGCAATGAGATTTCTGGTTTACTAAGACTGGTGATCTCTTCCCTTCAAGGTTGCAATTGGTTTATAGTAGTGGAAGATGCAAGACTGCTAATTCACTGTTTAGAACGCTCACTTGGTAAACCTACTGTTAAGTGCCTTTACCATTTTTAAAATATAGATTTGCCATGATTCAAATTTGAATGCAATAGTTTAGACGATCAGGAACAAATTTTTCAACACGTGCGAACATTTACAAGTAAATACATTTGTGTTATATAATACTATATTATGGTTCAAACACTCTTTTTACCTGTTGAGTATGTGAATAAATATAGAGAACATGTGTGGTCTACTTTAAAATAGATGACTGAAATTGGTTCTACATCAGCAAGATAATCATAATTGTATGTCTCTGTGATTAAGTTATTTCGCAAAAGCGACTAGAGCCTCTAAGCTGGCACTATACTATGTAAATGTAAATTATATATCTAAACTATCTTTTTATAACGGAGGCATACTTTACAAGTTGCTCTGGAGTAAGATTGTCTCTTAGGACATCAGCCAAGGGTAATGCCACATTCTTGCCGCCAGAAATAAGCTGAAGATTAGGGCAATTTTCAAGGGTCATTTTGATAAAGTCAATGTCTGGTTTGATTTCAATCATGCGAAGTTTGGGGTTTGCGAGAAGAACACGCTGGTAGAGCTCTAAAGAAATGGGAGATCGGGCCAATGATACTTTCTGAAGTGTTGTGATTTTAACACTTTCCACCTTTGCAGCTGTAAAGTCATCCTCAGCGAACGAGTGGGCAAAGTAGAAACTGTCAAGCCTGGTGAAATCTCTGGTTAACAGACGACTCCACAGGAGAGGGTTTGGACCATAATAAGGAGTAATTGTTAATGAAAGTGTTTTCAAATTAGGAGGGAAATGAATTGGATGGAAGTTGTTCAAAATGGACCCTGAGGCAATTCCAAGTTGCTCTAATTGTTTCAAAGCACGCAGAGGAGTTTGATAGTAATGCAACACAGGAAGACGGCCGTCAAGTTGGCCATTGTATGTTTTAATATTGAGGATTTTGAGGTTGACACACCGAGTTAATGCGTCTGCAAGTTCACTATGAGTTTGTACGCTATCATTGAAGGTAAGTCCAAGCTCACGAATAGAGCTGCAAATCATGGGTGAGGAAAAAGTAGCTTCAAAGCTGAGAGGGTAGCATGCCTGGATCGCTAGCTCTGCTTTACATCGATATAACATTTCGTGAATGACGTCCATAGCTTGTGTCATGAGAGTAACAGTCTCTTTTCTAAGATTGTTTTTGGCGCCTTTTGAAATCTTATATCTGTCACATCCAAGGTTGACTTGGATTTGTTTGAGATTGGTGACTTTGGCTCTGCTGAGTAACCTTAAAGCTTTTAATGCATCAGGTCGTTCGTAAAAGTACCTGGGTCCAAATTCCAGGGTTTCCATACTTGCCAATGCTCTTGCGGACGGGACTTTTGCAATGAGAATCGCGAGAAACTTGTCAATTTCATTATCGTTTGAGATATTAGGATTAACTGCAGGGGAAATAATGTCTTGAGGAAGAGAAGTACCGGGGTGTTCAAGGGCATGCTCTTCAAGAGCGTGTTCTGGAAGTAGTCGAGGGGGGCACAAACTAATGTTTTTCCAGACGAGTTTGACGTACAAGAAGTAAAGCCTGCGACATGTCAGCATGAGTATTTTGAGCTCAGATATGGGCATATGGCGGCCCAGATCTAGCAAGAACTCGTCACTTTGGTCCAGCAAATCCATAATGGCACGGTAAAAGTTCAAGGAGGTTTCGACGACCCTTTTGGCGGAAGTGCAAGAAGACGGTACAATAAAACGTTGGCAGTCAAAGCAACCCGACTATAGCTGAGGCCTGTGAGACAATAGGAATCAAGTTGAAGAAGGGATTGCAGTGGAACGGGAGGCGAGGAGGTGAAAACATATCGCTTGATGCAGGAATTGAAAGTGGCCTGTAAAAGATTTCCTGCAAGGTTTAGGGTGGGATCAAGGCATGCAAGCGGGATTTCCAATCAATAAAGGACTCTTTATGGTTTTCAAGGAAAAAGAGGAATCCAGAGATTCTAAAGAGGCGAATTCCAGCATTTTGAATCCAGTGAAAACAGGGAAGTCAAAAAAAACAACAGGAAAGTGGCCGAACGCAAAGATTTTGTGTCATTTATTTGTGTCGGGCACTGAGAACTGGGATATGGTTGGGACGAGAATATTCAGTTCGTACTGTAATGTACGTGGGGCCTGAAAAGTTTCAGGTGGGAAAAAAAAAAAATTTGACAACACTCCTCAACCACGACCGGTGTCCTTCAAGGCAGAATCATATACCACAAAACACATCAACCATGCGTCCTATCGTTTTGTAAGTGTTCCATTAAGTGACATTATGCGTGCAGGTTGACTAATAATGTGATTTAGAATGGGTCACGAGCGACCGCTCACCAAGGTTTGTAGGGATGGCGTTTGATCTGGTGTATGGCCTCTAACAGTTTCTTTAGCTCAAGTACAATCGCGAGGGTGATTTGCTCTTTTCCACAGCCAGAGATAAAGTGTAGGTAAAGGTCTTGAATTTTTTTTCTTAAATATTTATTATATTTATTTTAGGTATGTGACCAAAACTGACATGTATGATTAGTGCCAATGTGTGGTTTTCTCATAACGGCGAGCGATTAGGAACATTGCAGGGCCACGAGGGTGCAATTTTCTCTATTGACGCCAACCCTGATTCTAGCATCACAGCTACTGGAGCAGCTGACGGTACAGTTCGTCTTTGGGATACCAAAACTGGACAGTCTTTCCAGAGCTGGACCACGAAGGCTACTGCGAAGCACGTTGAGTTTTCGCCTGATGGAAAGTACTTGCTAGTTGTTACAGAAGAGCATTTCGGGCGTAAGGGAACTATTTCATTTTTCCCTGTGCAGGAGATTGGAGCTAGTCAAGCGAGCGAGCCTGAGTTTGTTATTGAGAATACGCAGGGACTTAAATTGAAAGTTACGGTAGCTTCATGGACTTACGATGGTGAGCATGTTGTTGCAGGACACAACGATGGATCTATTTCTCGATACAATTTCCGTAATGGTGAGCAGACACATAATGTTCTTGACCACGAGCAGACTGTTCAAGATCTGCAGACTTCGTTGGACAGAACGTACTTTTTGACAGCTTCTAAGGACAAGACTGCAAAACTATTTTCTTGTGACAACCTGGAGTTGCTGCATACCTATGATGCACAGATTCCATTAAATTCCGCGGCGCTGACTTCTGTTAAGGATTTCATTATTGTTGGAGGTGGTCAAGAGGCGCGAGATGTCACAACGACTTCTGCTCAGGAGGGTGATTTCAAGGCCAAGTTTTTCCACAAGTTGTTTGAGGAGGAGATTGGAGAGATGAAGGGTCATTTCGGTCCCATCAACACGATAGCTACTGATCCCAAGGGCCAGTCCTATGCGTCTGGTTCAGAAGATGGCTACATTAGATTGCACCATTTCGAAAAGAGTTTTTATGACTTTAAGTATGAGATTGAGCGTCGTTAGGTATTTTCTGATGAGATTTAGGATTTGCCTTTTATATTATTACGTTTGGCTTATATATTTGATGAAAGTATAAAATAAAATAAAGAAGGGAATATGTGTGCTAGCAGGATTGCTATTTATTAAAGAATTCGCAAGTTTTCTCATTGTTGATGGTGATCTAAATTGAAATGTTGTATTACTTGAATTGTAATATGGTACAAGTTGGTTTCCAAGTAATTTCATTATACGCAGACTATATTTGGTATATATTGAATTCAAAATATCAATACTATAGTCAAGATACATTTAATGTCAGATAAATGATTTTTTCAAATTTGACATATATCCAATATATCAAATATATGTCAAATTGAACTATTTGGTGCATGGAAAACAAATGCTTGAAAAGAATGTATTAAAAATTAAACTTGTTTGATTTTCAGTCGTGTGTGTGTATGAGTGTGTTGAAATTTTATTGTTATTTTTTTTTCTCTGGTCCTTGTCCTCCAATCTTTTTTTTTTTTCTTTCCCTCTTTCCCTCTTTCTTTCTGTTTTTATTTTTTATTCTTGACATAGGCAATTTCCTCAGATGAATCAAAAACAACAGGATAGTCATATGATTGGAGTCGAGATAATTCACTCGCCAGATGATGGCTGGTGTTGCCATTGTTGGAGACTTGTTGGTTAGTGTTGTTAGAATCATCTTTACGAGTAACTGTAGGAGTTGAGTGATCCAGGTAGGCTTCAATCTCGTCATAGAGTTCGGCGTCGTAACCTTTGGTCAGGTCTATGTTCTCTACTTCGCTTCCGCCACTTGTATCGGAAAGGCCAGAAGATGTGACCATCTGAATGGTTCCATCGGCAGGATTCCGTGCTGAGAGCTCGATGGGCATTAAATCAAGATTTAGCGCCTCCGTACCAATGTAGTGGGTTCCATCTTGTTTGACGAGAACTGAGCTACGATAAGGAGAAGAGGTTGGCTGCTGGGGTGGTAAGTGTTCTGGGGCGGGTTCCATAGTGTTTGGAGAGGTTACGGTTACAGGTCCAAGCTTGAGGCGCTGGAAAGGAGCTGTGAGGTCTGAAAAGGAATTGGACGTGGATGTGTTTGGATGCTGTTGAGTGGAGGTGCTGGTTTCTGGGGATGCCTCTGATATATACTGGGGATGGGCGCGAGCGGCGGTGATTGCGACTCCATAGTTTGCGGAGACTCTCCAGGTTTCGCGAGAGTTGGCTGACGCACGATTGTTTGAGGGTGCGTTACTGGTCAGGGGAGTTTGTGGGGAGCGGTAGTCTTGGGAGTAGGTGGTACTGGGGGTTGTTGGAGAGACTGAGGATGCAAAGTTTGGGTGTGATGGGGATTGGGAGGGAGTTGAGTGGGAGAAGTTTGAGGTGACGCCGGGGATATATGCAATGGGAATAACTTGGGAGGAGTGGGAACCGAGGGAATTGTTATTTACAGAAGAAGTTTCCGAGGAGGATGAGGCATGGCCGAGGTGGTGAAGAGAGGAGGACGGGGAGGGTCGCATTTCTTCCATGCTTTGGACGTATCTGAGGTATTCGTCGTAGGGGGTTGGTTTGTCGGCCAAGGACTGCTGGGTTGAGGGGGTATTTGTCATGCTTGAGGGTAGATTACCTGAGCGAGGGAAGGCGAGGGCTTGTTCAGCAAGAGTTGCAGTGAGGTTGAGAGAGGAGGTTGTAAGACGGCTGGGGATTTGGGGGATGGGATTGTTGACGGGAGAAGGAGGTTTGTTGGAGGGCTGGGAGGCCTTTGAGGAAGATTTTGAATGACGCTTTTGAGTTTCTTGTGATACCCTGCTTTTTATTTTTTGGACGGGAAAGAAGTGAGAGTGGGTTTTGAACCTTTTGTTTTTCTTATTTTTCATGAGTTGTTGCTGCTCGGCGAGTTCTTCTTGTTCCAGGATGATTTGTTGTTCCTTGATGTAGTTGAGTTGTTCCTGCAGAGATAAGGGTGTTTCAGAGCCGGGTGGACGCGAGACAAGAGATTGAGTCAAATTGTGGGATTGGGTGATTGAGGATTCTTTTTCAGCGGGATTGGGGTATACTCTGTCGAGCTGGCTTGCTTTGCTTGGTCGACGGGGTCTTTGGGGAGGGGGGACATTTATGGCCAATGGTTGGTGCATTGCTTGGAGGGGATAGTTGAAGGTTGTTTGAATGGGTATTAGGTTATCGGCGTGAGTGTAGATGTCCTGATTCTGGAAAGTTGTGGATGCATGAAAGGGCTGACCGGAAGCGTCATGTTGAGTTGTTTCCTTTTCGAGAGCGGGAGATTCAGAAGTAAGTTGGAGGAGCTGGGCTTTCCGTTTGCGGCGACAATAGAAGAGTAGGAAAGAAGTGAGACAGAGCAAGACGACACCTCCGGTGATGCCAGCAATGAGCGGGGCGAGGAGGGAGTTGCTGGTTGGGATTGATGATGAGGGACAGTGGGTTGGATTGGTTGGAGTTGACGAAGCGACGGATGGTTGAGTATTGTTGATGTAAGTTGACGAGCTTTGGATGCAGGAAACAGAAGGGCATTCGTTGCAGGTTTGGGCGCTCAAGTTACAAACCAGGCCGGCTGGACATGAAGGACATGGAGGAGTAAAAGGGCAAACGACGCATCCATTTGGGCCTCTAGAGGAGGAGTCAGCGGCCAAAGCTGCGGTTGGACTACGTTTTGTAAGGGCCGAGGAGGGTTCAAAGATAGGTTGAGAGTCGGGGGGGAGGAGGATGATGAAATCGGTGGAGAAGAGCGGGACCTGAGGAAGTTTGATGGTCATTCAGAGAATAATTTGAGGGGAGGTTGTGGAGTATCAGAGAGGAGGTTGATTTCATGGACGGGATGGTATTTGAAGGAGCGACGAAGAGGCTTGATGGCGGGAATTAATGGAGGAAGAAGAGTATGAAGGAATGAAAAAGGAATAGTTGAAGATAAACAGTAGGAATTAAAAAGGAATAGCTGAAGATTAAGAGTAGTAAATGAAATAGTTGAAGATTAAGAGTGGGAAATGGAATATAATCAAGTCTCGTAATGGCAGGAAGAAGTTTTAAAAGCCAAACTTTAAAGGTTTGTATGAGTATATTTGGTATATTTAATACATTTGCGAGTATATATTCACGAGTCTATGTGCTAAATTACAATTATTCGATATCGGGGTCCAGATGATATAATGGTAGGAGTTCAAGAGATGCGTTTTGATGGGCATGATAAACATGACTGATGGACGTGAACTGATAAACATGACTGACGTGCAATATTGTTTCATTATGTTTTAGGCGCGCACGGGGCATTAGCAACAACAGCAGCAGCAACAACAGCAGCAACAGCAGCAGCAACAGCAATAGTAGCAGTATTGCCAGTACGGGATGGTTGAATCAAGGTTGGTTGTTGATTCAAAATGGCATTTCAAGGTTTCATAGGAGACAAAATGTCTTGAAAGCTTTGATATGGGTGGGCCTTGCCTATTGGGAGTATTGTAGAGTGAGTGATTGATTCAGATGGGAGTTGAGGGCGTGAAATTGCACTGTGATGGTGTTGATGCTGGCATTGAGAGACTGTTCAATTGGATTTCCTCGTCGAGTGCAGTGCAGAGCAGCGCATGGCATGTAGACAAGCGAGGTGCTATCATTGCGACTCTGCTGCTCTGTCGACTGGAGTTTTCAGGAAGGTTTTGATACTGACCCTGGTGGTTTGAAGCTTTGAACATGGTTTTAACTGGAGTATTCGACTGTTCCATTATTCCAAGCACCACTTCAAGACTACTTCAATATCTATATAGTTATATATTCTCGATGGTGAGCCTGACTGCTGAGAAGGTTGATTACCAGTTTGTTTTGCATGTTTTGGATTGGCAGCCTTCATTAAATGAGAACGGGGCCTTGGAAGTCGTTTTCATTTTCGACTGCATTGTTTGCTTGCTT
>JAKVQY010000114.1:0-26235 GCA_030463045.1 Geotrichum macrosporum
ATTGCAGCTCATTTCAAATAACAGGACTGTGAGAGGTTTTAGAGCTAATTATTACTCAATTTTCAGACAGACGTCAATGCAGAAAACTAGTGATTGTCGGGTCGAACCGAGTTCCGGAATTTCTCTGTTTTTTTCCAAGCTCCGAGGCTGAGTCCGAGTTTTTCCACGTTCAAAAGGGATTGCAATATGGCACAAGTAGGGTAATCGATTAACATTTAATACTTAGGACTTGAGACTGAGTTGACGCCAGAACGAAATCAAAAATAATTTTTCACCGCCATGTTCATCACCAACCACAACTGTATTCAATCAGCTAAATTGCGAGAGAAATGTCGGCACCGCAAAGACCTGTTCGACTGCCTCATCTGGCAAAGCTCAGAGTGAAAAGCGCTATTCCTAGAAAGACTGGCGGTCCTTGTAATGTTGCGCTTACCAACTTGCTCTCATGCTGGGCTTCCAACTCTCAGGGTGCGAAAATGTGTAATGGCTTGGAACAAGAACTCAAGAACTGCATGGCTACCAGAGTAAGTACTCATTAAGCCTGAACATTATTTTCCAGTACCAGCACATATTAACCATTTCTGTTATTTTAGAGTAACCAAAAGGCTGTTAAATCATCCATCAACTTTCATGCTGCCCGACTAAAAGATAAAGTCAACCCTCCTCCTCACGATTAAACCAATCTCCCAAGGCTCAACCATCGCCACCATCACTATTTTCATCAAGATCGAATGTCTTTCACGTTGTCAATTCTCATATTCTCTGTACCACTTGTATATACTCGCATTGCCTACTGTTTGGAGTAGACTATTAAATGCCAAAAATAAAGAAGAAGAAAAAAAATACAAAAACGTTTCAATTTGCCAAACATGACGCTGCCCATGTTGCCTTAATTTCACCAGCGTAGAGTAGAATTTTCAACAATTTCAGCACTTTAGTCTGTCAGGAAATCCCTTTCTCTTACCATCTACTTTCTCTTCATCCAAGACCATAAGATTATATCAAGGTATTATTTATATCCTATCAAGAAACCCTCCAAGAAAGGTAGACGAAGTTTTTGTTTTAATTTTTAATTTTTATTTACAGTTCCAGTTTTTGTTTTGTTTTTTTTTTCCGTTACTTTATTTACCCATCCTTTGTTTATGCCACGGCCTCTTCTATAAATCTTTAATCTTCTTCGTCATCTCTTGATCGTTCAAATTTACTCCTTATCAATTGTTTACTCTCGGAAACATTTAAACACTCGTTCCTACGTCAAGGCTGGACGGGCAACGCATAAAACTTTCCCATCATGGACAATCCAGTAGATGACAGAGTCCAACAAGATATAGCCCGTAAAATTGACCGCGAAAAGGTTCTTATTCAGGGTGCAAAGGCTTTGCGAAACTCAACTACAAACGCCCTGGTTCAACAAAAATGCGATACGAATATACGCGAATCTCAAAAGAACATTGAATATCTGGAAGAGCGCCTGCGCCAGCTTCAAATCCGTAAGCGCAATTCTGCAAGCCTCGACTCCTCTTCTGGATCTTACTCTTCGTCCACCCGAAATCAAAGCTCAGAAAAACAGCCTAATTCAAGTTCTTACAATGAAGGTTCTCTATGTATGTTAATCCGCTTGTTCTATTTTCAATGTTTCTAACTGTGTAGCCGCCTCAATGCCCTCAGCCCCTCGACCAAATTTTACAAGACTGGACTTGATTAAGTACGATACGCCTTATCTGGGCCCGCGTATTCAGCTCATGTTGCAACAACTCGAATTCAAACTGAGCGTTGAGAAACAGTACAAAGAGGGAATTGAGAAAATGATACATCTCTATCAAATTGAAGGAGATAGGCGCAGTAAGGCTGAAGCTGAAAGCAAAAGGCTGGAAAGTACCCAAAAAATTCAACTTTTGACAAAGTCTCGCAAGAGATATAATGACATGCACATTGATTTTGAGGAGGACGCTGGCGATGATGAAAGCATGAATGTGGCCAATCTACGGCGGCCACTCACTGGCAACCTTCAAATTTCTTGTTTTGGTGTTAAAGATGTTGATCATATTGTCAGTGCACGGCCTGTAAGAAGTCCAGAATCCTTCATTTCAGTAAAAGTTGAAGATCAAACCCGGGGCAAAACAAAAATTTCTCGAACAGATAAGTGGAATGAAGAGTTCGATATTTCTGTAGATAAGGCCAATGAAATTGAAATTACGGTTTACGACAAGTTTGGTGATCAAGACGTTCCGGTTGGCCTCTTATGGCTTCGTATCTCTGACATCGCTGAGGCAATCCGTCGACGAAAAGTTGAACACGAATTAAACCAGGCCGGCTGGGTCAGCGCTTCGAAAGTTCAGGAAAATGTTCATAGGGGAAGTGGTGGGGGTAGTATTGGAAGTAATAGCCATCTCATTGTAAGTGGCGATCATGGTGAACTTGCGCAGTCTTCTCCATCTGGCCGTTCTTCTAACGCTAAATTGGGAACTTCAATTGATTCCTGGTTTGTGCTCGAACCCGCCGGGCAGATTCATTTATCTCTTGGGTTTGAGAAGACCAGCCTTGGCAAAAAACGTCCCTATGACGGAATTGGTGGTTTAGGAAGACAAGGTGCTATTCGGCAAAAGAAAGAAGAAGTTCACGAAATGCATGGCCACCAGTTTGTTCAGCAACAGTTTTACAATATCATGAAATGCGCTCTTTGCGGTGATTTCCTGAAATATGCGGGCGGGTATCAATGCTTGGACTGCAAATACACTTGTCACAAGAAATGCTACCCAAAGGTTGTTACAAAATGTATTTCCAGAGCAAGTACGGAGACCGATCCTGATGAAGAAAAGCTAAACCATCGTATTCCACATCGCTTTGAGCCCACTACAAACATGAGCGCCAACTGGTGCTGTAACTGCGGTTATCTCTTGCCACTAGGCAAAAAAAATGTCAGAAAGTGCACAGAGTGCGGTTCAATGTGCCATGCACATTGCGTGCATTTGGTACCAGACTTTTGTGGCATGTCGAATGAGATTGCTAACCAAATTCTATCTGAAATCAAACTGACGAAGAACAGGAAGGCGGCGGCTAGTGGCCTTCCGACAAATGTAATACTAGGCCCTTCAACGTCTCCAAGATACTCCGGACAGTCTTCTCCAACAGCTATATATAGCCACGGTTCACTTTCACCAAGTGGTCCCGCAAGACCTCCTAAGTCTCCTCAACACCTGTACCAGCCGCATTTGCAGCAACAGCAGCAATCCCAATATCAACAGACTCAACCACAGCAATATCAGCAACCTCCTTACCCCATAGAAGAGGGAATATCGCCTGTTTCCAGTCAACAGTGCTTACCTGTTAAAAGGAAAGATGTTGCTACTTCGTCGCCTTCTGTTTCTGGAAGCAACAGTTCTGTTACCAGTGGCACTTCACATGAGCATGCCTCATCCTTATCCGTAGCGTCGCCTTCAGATCATAGAGAATCCACGGGAAGTGCGCTACCTGCTGTTTCGACTGCAATGAGCAGTTTAAGGTCACAGAAGTGTCCTCTAGATCTTGGACCAGAACCAAAAGCACCACAGGTTTCCACACCTTCGCATACCCGGACATCTTCATATATAAGTGAACAGGAAGTTGGAGGCTTACAAGACCAAATTAAGTTCAAGTCTCAGCTCTCTTCCAACCCTGCGTCACTTTCTACTGCTGATTCTGATTCTTCGCGTATCAGGCAGTCTCTTCAGTTGTCTCCTTCACAGGGAACCGCACAAGTATCTCCACGCCGGGCAAGAAGAAAAGTTGGCTTAGATGATTTCAACTTTCTTGCCGTTTTGGGCAAAGGAAATTTTGGAAAGGTTATGCTTGCTGAGTCCAGAAATACGAAGAATCTGTATGCCATCAAAGTTCTAAAGAAAGATTTTATAATAGAGAATGATGAAGTCGAAAGCACCCGCTCCGAAAAACGAGTGTTCTTAATCGCCAACAAAGAACGGCACCCATTTTTACTAAGTCTACACTCATGTTTTCAAACTGAAAATAGAGTTTACTTCGTCATGGAGTACATTAGTGGAGGAGACTTAATGTGGCACATTCAGCAGATCCCATTTACTCCTCGGCGTGCTCAATTTTATGCGGCGGAGGTTCTTCTTGGTCTCAAGTATTTCCATGAGAACGGGGTCATATATCGCGATCTCAAACTGGACAACGTTTTGCTGACTTTGAGTGGTCATATAAAGATTGCTGATTACGGGTTGTGTAAAGAAGAAATGTGGTACGGAAACACCACTGGTACGTTTTGCGGTACTCCTGAGTTTATGGCACCAGAAATCTTGCTTGAACAGAAGTACGGTCGTGGAGTTGACTGGTGGGCGTTTGGGGTCTTGATTTATCAAATGTTACTCGGGCAATCACCATTCCGAGGCGAAGATGATGATGAAGTGTTTGATGCCATTCTTTTAGACGAACCGCTATATCCTATCCATATGCCACGCGATTCCGTGTCTATTCTTCAAGGCCTATTGACGCGTGAGCCTGAAAAACGTCTTGGCTCCGGTCCTACTGATGCTGAGGAAATCATGTCCCACGACTACTTTAAAAACATTAATTTTGATGACATTTACCATTGCCGAGTGCCACCACCATATGTCCCTCAAATTGACTCTCCTACCGATGTCAAGAACTTTGACCAAGAGTTTACGAACGAGATACCTGCTTTGACACCGGTTAGCAAAACTTTGACGCCTGCAATGCAGGAGCAATTTAGAGGATTTTCATACTTGAATGGGGAAGCAATCTAAAGCGGACTTGTGGGTGTAGTACATTGCAGGGTTTTTAAGCGAGACAAACATGGAAGCTGAAATTTACAGCATGAATAGAGGAAGAATAACATAATAGTTTTATAATAGTTTTCAGAGCTTGGTTTCAATTTACAATCTACGTGATTCGGAAACTTTTGTGACACACTAACTCAACTTGCCATTGAGGTGCTTGAGCAGTTATCTATCTACAGCGAGATTCATTTGATTAATAGAGTGAATACGAAGGGAATGAATTAGTGAAAAAGAAGTATCAAAATGCACTAGCTAGACAGAGAATAATAGAAAGACTTGAAACGGAGATGAAAACAAAAAAAACAGAAAATACGCACATTATTTTCGGGAATCAAAAACAACGGTCAACAAAAAAAATCAAAATAATCATTAAAAAAATCCAACCCATTCCATTTTTAAAATGCTCAGGTCCGTTCCCACATTAAGCTGCGTTATGTAAGTTAACGAGCACACAGTACTAGTTTCTTCTTGTCACCCAGGGCTGTCCCAAAATCCAAATCATTCTTCAACTCTGTCAATTGACCTGTAATGTCGTCCTTATGCAATAACACCATGTCTTCAATCTCTAGTCGCTCCACGATTTTGAGAGCCAGAGCTTTGAGTGAGATAGTACTTGGTACCCGAAGTGCGATAAGGTCATCCTCATGAAATACTTTGATTTTGACGAAAGTTTCAGGTAAGTTTTGCTGGCTGAGGTTGTCAAATAAAGAAGGAGAAGGCGTAGTTGCAGGATGAATATGATCTAGCTCAGATGAAGGGCCAGTAGAAGCCAGTGCGTGGTTGCTACTGTTGTTATTGCCCGGATGTCCCACACCATTAGTGTTGTTATCACTCGGGGCTTCTCTATGACTATCATTGCTAGTCATGGACAAAATTGTAGCTTCATTTCCGTAATCTTCAAATGCCGTATTGTTATCAATGGGAGTCTCAATAGCGCCTTCACTCTGCGAATTTAAAGAATGAAATGACAGATTGGACCGTCGCCCTCCCGTAGGAGACTCAGGGCTTACATCGAGTAACTTAGAGGTTTGACGATAGTTCTGATGCTGATTGTCAATATGGGCATCATTCGAACTATGAAGATAACGTTGATCCACCTGCTCTTGCTGTTGTCGTTGAATCTTTTCTTGGAGCTGTTGATGCTCATGTTGCTGTTGCTGTAAGCGATCAATTGAAATAGATGAATCGCCAATGGATAATTGATTACTTGGCACTAGCGACACTGCAGATACAGTGGAGTCACGATTTGGAGGGTGTGGCATAGCTGCTGTAGGACTTTCCGACTCAATGTCGCCTGTTCGTATCGCAAATAACTGTTGAACGATTGGCCCTCGCGAAATATACGCAGGCATTTGAGTAAGATTGCGCACGTAGTCGTCCAAGTTTGCACGACGCTGGTTAGATATAGAGTCATTAACATATGTGAGTGGGCCTGGCATGAAAGGCAAAGATCGGTCCTTGCCTGTTCTGCCGGCTTCCTCAGGGAACTCGTCAAGAAGATTAATTTGAAAATCGTAAAAGTCCTGATAGTATCGACAGAGATTACGGTACCTGCCGTTAGACAGTTTTGCCACTACGAGATACCAATACCTATCATTATCAAAGGCATACTTTTCAACAGAAGCAGAAACAACATACACTTCGTTTGCTGCATACGTGTCCTGAGCATGATGTTGAACATTGGCGTCTTGATTTCCGTTAAGTTGAAGATTTTTCAGTTGTTGTGTGACTGTCGGAGCGCTATGTGCGTTAACCGAGTCATCGATTTTTCCCAGAGGGATGCTACTCGCCTTATATTCAGCCGCTAATCGCTTCCATTCCTCCACGCGTGGAACATTTGCCCTTCGGATTGCGTCGTCTAAATTATCCACCGGTCTGTTTGAGCCAATATCGCGAACTTCAATGAAGGAAATAGGGATTAACCCAGGACCGCCTAGTCGGCCAATCGGTTTTGCTACAAACCATTCTTCGTTTGACCTGGCTATGATAATAATTGATTCTCCAGCATTAGCTTGGAGCTCGTCCGACCGTTCTGCAATAAAGTCATGCAGAACGACACCGTAAAGCTGAGAATGACCTGCCTTGTTTTGCGAACCCCTGGAATGGGAGCTAGATGCCGGAGAAATAGTATTTGTTTCAGGATGAATGGTGGAATTCGTGGTGGCAACGGAAGTAGACACAGATGTTTTAGGGGAGTTAGTAGCATTGTGGCTATTCGCAGCTGCAGTAGCAGCAGCAGTATGAAGGGGTATAGTGGGGATAGCGTCCTTACGAGAAACAACTTCAAAATATGGCACAGGTACCATTCCTTGAGAATTAGAAGGAGGATCGTAAGCTTCATACCACTCCTCTGAATTCTCGTGGCCCGTTACATACAGAAAATCCCCTTTTCTAAACTTGAGTTCGCCTGGCCCCTGCGGAGAATAGTCATAAAGCGCGCGGATGATTTTCTTGGGAGGCGTTGTAGCAATACTTTTGGGCACTCCGGAGATGCCAGACAAAACAAGTGGTTCAGACGAGGTCCGCTTGTCACTCTTCAATGAACGCCTTAGTCCCTAAGATTTTGTTAGTGATTAATACAACTATTAAAAAAGTACTTCCTTACCTTTATCATTTGAATTGCTAGGAAAACAGGTTTCTACAAAGCGTTCAAGTAAGGTGGTGTCAAAAAGTAGTGTTCAGGAAGGCAACTTTTCCTCAGTCTGCAATCGATTGTGGCTGCTATCGAACGTTTACTTGAAGCAAGGCTCACTTTTGAAAATAAACTCTCAACACAGAGGAAGCTTTGCAGAGGCCAAAGAGTCCAACTATGAGTAGACGTTCTGTAATGTGGGGTCCAGTCTTTGTCCCTGATATTATTTAGGTCCAGTGGTTAAGTCGCTGCAGATCAAAGACTAATCAAAGTTCAACGGTTAACCGTATCAGTTTGTATTTCAGAGGCAACAGTAGTGGCAGTAAAAACAGATATATAAATAGTCAGCCAAGATCACCGATATGGGCTTTGGGGAATGAGGAAGGTTGAAGAGGAAGGAAGAGAAAATAAGAAATAAAAAATATAAAAACAATAATAATAATAAAAAATAAAAATAAAAATGGCCATGGCATTGCATGGCTTGTATTGTCTAAATCTGTGACGAAAGAAATTGACATGGGCTGATAAGTAATTTATTAAAAATGATTATTTGTCTTCTTGTGTAATTATTAGTAATATTTTGACAGGGTAACTATTGAAAGTTTGTTATATCAACTCACATACCAAGCTTTTTTTATACTCCTAAACTCAAATCCTCTTCATGATCGGCTCTAAATGGCCGTTATTAGTGGTTTTTTTTGAAATCTTAATGATTTGTTTCTTTAGCTCAGTGGAAATTATATGAGATGGCGTTGGAATACTAATGTTCTAGAAATCGTGCGTATTCTGCATCCTGCAGCGTATTTTGCTGTCTCACATTGATCTCAGAAGGTGGAACCCGTAGAACGAACTTGCTACTTTCCTACTTGTGTCAGTATTGCTCTGAAATCGTTTCCACTCGCCAAACTTTCAGTCATGGCGTTCATTCTAGAAAAGAAAATTGCAGAGCTCGCCGTGAAGCGTGCTTCCCGGTTGACAAAGCTGGTCGCCGACTCCCATACAGTTGGTTCCATCACTAAATCAGATCAGTCACCAGTCACTGTTGCTGACTTTGGCGCTCAGGCGGTTATTATCAGTGCTCTTAAACATGCATTCCCTAATGATAAGGTTGTTGGCGAAGAAGACGCTGCGGATCTGCGAGAGAACTCCAAGCTCCGGGACAGCGTGTGGAAACTAGTACAGGAAGTCAGTGCGCATGACAATTTCGAGTCTGAGATTGGTTCTCTAAAGAATGCTGAGGCAATGATGGATGCTATTGACAGAGGCAATTATGAGGGTGGGCCAAAGGGTCGCATGTGGGCATTGGACCCAATCGATGGTACCAAGGGATTCCTTAGACGGGGGCAGTTTGCTGTGTGTCTGGCTTTGGTGATTGACTCTGAAGTTGTTGTTGGAACTATCGGCTGTCCTAACCTTTCTGTTGACTACAAGAATTCAAACGAGCAAGAAAAGGGTGTGTTATTCAGTGCTGTGGCAGGTGAAGGTGCTTTTCAATCCCCCTTGTTCACTGTTGGAGCTCCTCAGAAGATTCAATTCAACAACATAGCCGACGCAGCTTCTGCCACATTTTGCGAAAGTGTGGAAGCAGGGCATAGTTCCCATGATACCCAGGCAGCCATAGCAGGCAAGCTAGGAATTACCAAGCCCAGCGTGAGAATGGACAGTCAGGCCAAGTACTGCAGTATTGCTCGAGGTGATGGCGACATTTACCTCCGCTTGCCAGTAAGTGCAACATACGAGGAGAAGATTTGGGATCATGCAGCGGGCAATGTTCTCATTCGCGAGGCAGGAGGAATTGTAACCGACATGCACGGGAACCTTTTGGACTTTGGCGTTGGTCGCACGTTGAAGAACAATAAAGGCGTCATTGCCGCTGCAAAAAACGTCCATGCAGAGGTGATTGCTGCTGTCAAAGCCAGTATCTAGATGTTTATATTTAAATTCAAATTCACACTACTCAAGCATTTCGCTATTGTAAGGTTGGACATTGTTGCAGCTTTTGTAAGGTGCAGTGCTGCATTTTTCATTTACGTAAGATTTTCATCAGTGTCCATACTCGGAATCTCGGACGAATTTTTTTTTCCCATGATGACATTAATTCAAAATTACTCCTGCATCTCTTTTCCTTCCTGCCCACTTATTAAAATAAATAAAAAATTAAAATAAAACTCACCTGGACTTTGCCTCTTCGGTATTTCAAATTTTCGCCTAGTTTTATTTTATTTTATTATTTTTTTTTTTTTTGGTCTTTTTAGCCTACTTTTGACAAGTTTGTTTAAGCTATTATTTGCAAATAAGACAGCAATACTGACATTTTTATTATCCTTGTTGTCACTCATCCAGCATGCCCCGAGTAGCCCGCGACTCCAACCGTCGTATTTCACGGTCGACGACAGTGAAAGAAGAGAACGGCGAAACAAGAAAGATCCATCTCCGTCGTGCTCATAGAAAGTCTCATTTGGGCTGCAAGAATTGCAAGCAAAGACGAATCAAGTGCGACGAGCATTTGCCTATTTGCTCGCAATGTAAGAGAGCAAGCGCTGACTGCTCATATCTTCACTTTACGCCAGAGCAGGTCATAGAACATGAAAGCAAGCGAGCTCAAGCTCTCGCCAATAACTCTATATCCACTTCACCAGTTTCACGGACAAGTCCAATCGTCACCGGTCGGGGGGACTCTGAGAGTTCGGAAACGCCCTCGCCACCGTCCTCAAAGTCAGGACGAGAGTCCGTCCTAGAGGGCTTGCAGAGCGAAACCTCTCAGGATATATCTGTTCCTCCTCTGTCATGCGAGCAGTCACGAATACCAGAATTAGAAAGACGAACACTTGTATCTACAGTCGCTATTGCGCGTCACGGGTTTGAGACAGACTTCATCCGCGATGCCTACGGCAACTGGATGGACAATACTTTGGCACTCGCCTATCATCATACATGTTTATATCACGCTTCTATGGCGTTTTCGTTTGGATTTTCTTTCATCAAATCGCGACAGCCAGAATTACTAGCACTTTCAAACAAGCACCGATTTATCGCCCTAAGGGAAATCCAGCAGGAGTTGTTGAATATCTCCCCGGCGAATACAGACGCTCTCCTAAGCTCATCACTCATCTTGTCATGGGACGTTTTCCTGCAGGAAGACAATTTGTCTTCATACATTGCTCTGTCCCAGGGCTTAGGGGCTGTGTTGCAAAAGGTTCAAGCTGTTTGCTCAACAACGCAGATGGCTCTTTGTATGACCGAATCTTTGTTTCAAAGTGTCAAAACAATTTTGCATCCCGCTTATGATGAGACATTTTTCAGTGAGCTTATGCATCAAGCCGGCACACTTGTATCCTTTGTCCAGGAAGCCCAAGACCCAACTTTGACTCAGCAGCTTAATTTCCTTATTGAGTTTAGTCATAAAATTGACACCTTTCTCAAAACCTCCAGACGTCAGGACACTGAATTAAATGTTTTGCGTGACCCGCGTGTTTTATTTACACTGATGCGGGAGTGGCTGTCAAATTTCCCGTGCTATGCTCTCACATTAAACACATTGAATAGCGAGCATGCCATGGTTCTCTACGCGTACTATCATGCTTTCACTCGGGCTATGGATGCCCTGTTGCCAGAGGCTCGTTACTTGTTCCAGTTTTCTTTTGTGGGTCCCATCGATCTTGTCGGACCCGAAAATTGTGTAATGTATGTGACGGACTCCAATGTACTTGCCTTGCTTGAATTCCCCGTGAGAATAATTTCGTTTTTCAAGCAGCGCCAGCTGACGTTGAATAAAATTTTTATTTCAACTGACCCTCTGATGCATACCCAAGATGGTGTATCATTATATCGTCTACCTTTGACGGAGCCTGTTCATGAAAGATTTGTAACAACGTTTTTGGCTCCATTTGACTTTGATGCGCACATGCCATTTTCAGTCTCTTCAGTCTCTCGCAATGGCAGTACATCGTCTTCCTCTGCTTCTTCAGTGACATCAAGCTCTGCTTTGTCTGCAACTTCTCCACTGTCACAGATTTCAGAAGATCCATCCTCGGTAGACAATAGTCCATATTCTGAAAAGCCCACAACTCCAGCAACAGTAGTACCGCCTTTCCTTCCTCGCAATGATCCTAAAGTGGCAGCAATATCTACTCAAGCTCCAGATGGCCCGCCTGCTTTGAGCAGCATGTCCATGGGATTGTTTAAATCTTATTTTGACGATCGTATGGATATCCTTCAGCGATTCGTGCCGGTTTCGTAGTAAGAGACTCTAGTTTGCTACTTATTGTTTTCCGTCTTTTATTTATTATTTATTTGTATTTCGCTAGTCAGCGTGTGATGCTCTTATGTATAGGTGTTTTTTATATTACAGGTGTTTTTTTTTTTGCTACTTAAAATTAAGCCAGCCGGGCATGTCCATAAGATCGGAAATAGGCCATTTAGCTGTTGGAAGAGCTTCTAAGTCAGTGTAAAGACCCAGTTCCCATAACTCAATACCCGCCCATCCAATCATAAGTGCATTGTCGGTACACCATTTTGGGGGTGGAAAGTGTTGTTCAAGGGGTATCTCAGCCAGTGAGGTGGAAAGCATATTGCGCAAAGTCATATTTGAAGCTACACCACCAGAACAAACAAAATCAAGAGGATCATCTACCGTTGGTAACTTGAGGTTGTTGCTAGCTATTGCTTGCTTCAGTGCCAAGGCTGTTTTCGTGCAGAGATGTGTAAATAAAGCCTGTTGAATACGTCGTGCTAGTTCCCGACGAGTCTCAACTTCTAAGTTTCGAAGATGATCTGTTGATTCAAAATGCGATTCGTGAGCAGTTCTCAGAGCGGTAATAAAAGCTGCAAAGGAATAGGCAGCCAGGTTGACGCGGCCGCCCTTGTTTTGCAGTGGATTGGGAAAGCTCAAGGTTTCTGGTACTTTGTGTTCAGTGGTTTTTGAACTATTAATGAACAATTCCATTTCTTTACCAAGCATACTGCCGGATATGCCTAGTTCCCGTGCACACTTGTCCAGCATGTCCCCAATAGCTATATCCACAGTATTCGCTAAGACTTCGTGATCCAATGTAGAACGAGACAGAACTAGCATGGTATGTCCTCCACTCACAAGGAGCGACACAAACGGGTATTGTGGAACAGAATTTTTCTTTCGCCCAGCTTCTTGAAAAAACCGCGGTGTGAGCAAATGCCCCAGCATATGATGTACTCCTACTAACGGCACATCCCATGCCACTGCAAGTCCCTTTGCCAAGTTATAGCCAGCTGATAATGATCCAATCATTCCAGGACCACGCGTTGCGCACACAATTTCTGGTTTCGATATTCCGTGTTTTTTCAGCATTCTCTGAACCATGGGCGCCAAATGCTTCTGGTGGTGGTTCCGTGCATCCAATGGTATAATCCCACCAGCTAGTGTGTTATCAAGAGACTCCTTTGCATGCTCCAGAAGAACCGGGGAAGAATCTGATCGTCGGTCAATCAAAGCAACGGTAGCATCGTCGCATGATGATTCGATTGCAAGTACGTGGTATATTCTTCGTCCACTTTGGCGAGGCCTCAGACGTGATACTAGACGAAGCATCTTAAACGGTCAAGTTTTTATTCCTAGGTCATGGAGTTTTTTTTGGCTTGCCGGAAGTGAAGTCAAAATTTTCACGTGATGTGGCACGTGCAATGGCTAATGAGAAGGTGATATGGTGAAACTTGTGAGGCGAATGAGACCATTCACCATCAGCCTCAGTGTGGCTATCGTGGCGGCGGCTTATGTGTGGCTCCTGGGATCATGCGAAGAGCACTTTTCAAAACCATTTGAGCGTCGTCCGGTTTGTATTCTCTTGACGTTTTCTTTGCGAAAAATTTCGATTCATGATCTACTAGTACAATAATGGCAACTTCTGTTGAAATCACACTGCCCAACGGTCTTACTTATGACCAGCCCACTGGCTTGTTTATCAACAATGAGTTTGTTGTTTCGTCAGACGGGGAACAAATTGAAACCTTGAACCCTTCAACCGAAGAAGTCATTGCGAAAGTCTACGCAGCATCTAGTGCTGATATTGATACTGCTGTTGCTGCTGCCCGAAAAGCATACACTGAGACTTGGAAGAACTACCCTATCGATGATATTTCACGGTTACTGCACAAACTTGCTGATCTGTTTGAGCGTGATAGATTATTGCTGACCTCGATAGAAGCTGCAGACAGCGGAAAACCACGAAGCTCAAATGCCAATGTGGACGTTGATGAGTGCATTGCTCAGTTTCGTTACTTTGCTGGATGGGCCGATAAGCGTGGAGGCACGGTTGGAGAGAACTCTGGCTCCAAGTTTGGGTATGTTTTGCACGAGCCTATTGGAGTGTGCGGTCAGATTATTCCTTGGAACTACCCAGTGGCCAATGGTGCATGGAAGATTGCGCCAGCAATTGCAGCAGGCAACTGTGTTGTGTTGAAGATAGCTGAAAACACCCCATTGTCCATGCTGTACGTTGGTAAGCTAATTGTGGAAGCTGGCTTTCCGGCAGGTGTCATCAATATTGTGAATGGGCACGGAAGAATTGCTGGTGCTGCAATTGCATCGCATCCCGGTATTGATAAAGTTGCATTCACAGGCTCCACTGCAACAAGTCAGACAGTAATGGCTATGGCTGCAAAGACGATAAAGAACGTAACCCTTGAGTGCGGTGGCAAGTCTGCAATGATTGTTTTTGACGATTGCGACTTTGAGCAAACCATCAAGTGGGCCCGTGAAGGTATTATGTACAACATGGGCCAAATATGTTCTGCTACTTCTCGTATTTTGATTCAAGACACGATTTACGACAAGTTTGTAGCTGCTTACAAAGAATATATTGAAAAGGAGACTGCAATCGGAGACGTGTTTGATGACTCCAAATCACACGGACCATTGGTATCAAAAGCCCAGTTTGATAAGGTACGATCTTACATTGAAATTGGCAAGAAAGAGGGAGCCAGGCTTGTCTATGGTGGTAATGCTCCGTTTGAAAAGGGTTACTACGTTGAGCCTACAATATTTGCAGACGTTTTTGACGACATGGTGATTTGGCAAGAGGAGATCTTCGGACCTGTAGTATGTTTGTCTCGGTTTTCGACAGAACCTGAGGCTGTCAAACGATCTAACGCTACTACTTACGCACTAGGCGCTGCTGTTTTTACACAAAACTTGAATCGTGCTGTACGAGTAGCAAGAGAGCTAGAGTCTGGTACTGTTTGGATCAACTCTAGTCAAGACACAAGTGTACGTATTCCATTTGGCGGATTCAAGATGAGTGGAATAGGGACTGAACTTGGACAGTATGGATTAGATGTTTATACTGTGAAAAAAGCCGTACATGTTAATTTGGGCACAGTTCTTTAAGGAGAACCCATTTGTGTATTCATGATGGGCGGTTATTGTCCAATACCCAAACATATCAAACACGTGCGGCATGGAACAATTACAGAAATATAATATAACTTGCTTGAATTTTTCCCTTCCACTTTTTTTTTCGCTTGTTAGATTTTAAATTTTTCACTTGATTCAACTATTCACATAAACTTTTAAATGTCTGTTGAAAAGAATAATGAAAACGAGCCTTCTACTTTGATGCTGACAGCCTTAGCGGAAGTTCCTCAACGGCGTCGTGAAGCTTTCAAACTCATTACTGATAGCCAAGCTCAGCGCCAGAATTTGTACAACAATGCGATTTTGTTCCACTGGATCACCACTTCTGCGTTTGTGGCAACAATCAGCGCTGTCTTAGCAACATATCAGTTTTACTACCGCGATATGGGCGCCTTGGTGCTGGCGCTCGGTGGTGTTGGTATAGCCTATCTGTCTCTTGCTTCGCGAATGACTGAAAGTGAAGTTGCCATTGCTGAAAAAATGGAGATAGATGAATATCTCGGAGATGCAGATGCTAAAAAGAGCGCATTCAAGTCTGCTGTTTATATTTACAAGAACGTTGTAGTTGCCGTGATTTCGGCCAAACTTGAGTCTGGTGACTGGACGATTAAGGGATGGAGCAGCTTGAGACGGTACCGACGCACAGGACTGGGCACTGATACGTTGGACTGGCTGCTACAGACTATCAAGAAGGATGACAAGCGCAAAGGCGACATGAAGGTCAAGATCAGTACTGTTGGCGTGGAGGTTGCCTCCGAGGCCCTATTGCAGAAGAAAGGTTTCAAAAAGATCAGCTCTAGGCCTGTTTCTGGACTTCGTGGAAGTTTGTTTGGATTGAAAGAGTACAATTGGGAATTGTTCTTGTAAGCTGTGATGCTGCAAGGAATTGTAGTAATAGTCACATTGTATATTAGATTTGTATCTTAATTCTTATAATAGCAATAATAATTTTGTTCAAGGAACCCTCCTCTGAGTAGCCCTGATTCTTTCGCCCAATATCCAGGTTGAAGCAGGAAACCTCGATACTACAGGATGGCGCGTTGCTAAGAATATAAGACTGTTGAACTTGGACGACATGGCCTGGTCCAGAGAAGATAGCTTTCAAAATTAATAATGAAAATTTACGGTCATGTTCAATAAAACATCTAAAACAATATTACTTTTGTTGTTCATTAGTAAAGTACTTTTACAAGTAATAGTCGCGCTCACTCCGTCGCTTATTCTTGGTAACGTAAATGCCATATCCCACGAAAGCAAGTAGGACAACTAAGACCACTAGGACTAGTTTGAAAAAAAAGCCCATCCACGAGCCATTACCACTGTTCTTATGAGCTTTATTAGACTGCTGTTTCTGCTTGGAGTCACCAAAGTTCTTGCTTTCCCTTACAGGATTTACCCCCATGTCTATAGAAATCAGTTCTTTGTACGTTTGTGGTGGGTTTCTGAGAGAATACACCTGAATTCGATGCAAATCGTGGTTTTCAGTAAGCTCGCCAGTACGAGCTGAGAAACCCATGAATGCAGATCGTGGCAGAGTAACTTTATCTAGTGTAAAGCAATGTTGCCATTTATTCTGGCCCTTGAAATCCAGGTCTAGCGATAAAAATCGGTCTTTTACATATGTGACGCGAGCTTTGGCAATGTCCTTTGCATTGTGCAAACCTCGACCAGAACAAGAGCCGACCTCATTAGCAAGACCGTCATGGGCACTATCATACATAGTTTTGCCGTCACCAATCATGGCCATAATGTAGGGAAACGTTTTACCAGGACGGTTATTTTTGTAGGTATCAAAAAAAATGCCCAGGCCTTCAAACATGTCGGAGGATCCAAACACATGGCCGCCCTCACCTGAGTGCGTTGTGACCCAAAACGCCATGCCATCGCCATACATGGAAGAACCGCCGCCATGGATTTTGAAATCAAATTCGACCTGGAAGTTTTCGGGCATGGCAGGAAGTTTGGAGAACAGCCAGCCAGACTCACCAGGACGGTCACCGGTCAGACGAATGAAAGAGTCCGAGCGGATTAGCGTATTGCCGCCATAATCATAAAATCGTGAAGATAGGTACTTGTCTAAAAACGGACGGGTGAGCGCATGCGGATAAGACTCCAAACGTTGGAAATCATCGTTAGGAGTGTTTTGTGCCAAAACTGAGTGAGTAAAAGTCAGTAATAATGTGCATACGGCGCTGACAAGTGCCGGTAAAGTCATTGTGAGATTTTGTATAGTAGTATTTTCGTAGATTCTGCTCGTCGTTGTTGTTCTAGAGCCCGGACGGTATCGACGTAACAATGGGTGCGAGGCCTGTGGAATTGTTCAATTAGACCTAACGGGATCTGTCGCAGTTAGCAATAAGGAAGGAGTAGAAGTTCTATAGGACGAAACTTTTTTGGGAAAGTCAGTCAAGAGACGTTGAAAAGGTTCAAGCACAAAGGTGCCAGCGCATCAAGAATATCCCGAAAGAATCTATTTCTCATGTGCACGTACATTAATGGGTTAGGGCTTTGAAAAGGCATGCTCAAGAAGTTTAAAGACACCAAAGTTTCCAATCTTTCCCTTCGTTGTTGAAGAGTGTGGGTCAGTAATACATGCCGCTGTGGTATTTGGGAAAGCGAGGTTTGCGCATGGTGCACTTGTCATAGGCAAGCGCATTGATTTTTGGACATTGCAGGGTCAACTTATATTCATCAGCTCACAATCTGGAGATACAGAGTCAGTGAAACCTCAGACCTTTAAATGTCAATTGCGATTCTCAGCTTTGGCACGCAGACATGCTATCAAGGTGAACAGTTTATTTTGCTAAAGACTATTAAAGCTGTTGCAGCTGCTGTTCAATTTCTTGTCATGCCGACTTGATAAATTCTTTCTTTAAGCCCGGAAGTCGTTTTTCTGCCAAAGCCAAGGAAAACCAGGTTTCCTGTTCACCTTCGGTCTCACTAGTGACCCAACGTGCGTCTCTCGTCCTTTCACTTGTTTCTGCAAGTTTTGGAAACATTATGGTTCATCGCGTTGCTGGAACCCGCCATTTTTATTTCATCTATTTTTCCCCTTTTGTCAAATTTTTCAACGCACATAATTAAACCCCGGAAAATCCATAAATCCTTCTTTCTCTCTCTCAGCCTTTTTTTTCTTCTTCTTAGAACCGCGTCGAAGTCAACAGATTTAAATCTACCTGGTCCAGTGATAATTTAACATGTTTGCAAGTACTAGACAACCCGTTCAGCGATTTTCAGCATGTAATTTGAACCGTAAGCGTGGGCTCACCAATGATGTCCGTAAGTTTCATGTCGGCTTTAGTGTACGCGTTATGGAAAGCAGGGGACTGATGATTTTTTATTAGATTCAATGGAACAGACGCGACACAGGAAAGTGTCCTTAGCAATGAGACTAGCTGCGACCCCAGTTGATAGTGAGTGTTTTGATAGTCATTGAGAATTTGACGCAATCATCATTCTTGTTCACTTGACTAACCGTTGAAATTATTGAAAAGACAGGCCTGAGCAATCCCATTATTTATATCATACCCAGGTGTCCACTCAATTAGAAGATCACGATATAACTATGTCAGAGGATGCTTCTTGTAATGCCGATATGGCTAGTGGCTGCTCGTCAGCAGTGCTGGATATTGCTGAGCAGCCAGATACAGAGATTGAAGAGTATCTGTACGATTACTACTATCGAAACATTGTATATACTAATCGGCAAGAGACTTCGGTTGCCTAAAATTACTTTGTATCTTTTATACACATATTTATTACCTAGCATTCATTTATATTCATGTACAAAGACCTTGAGAGTCTCTTAAATTCTGTATTTTACCTCAGTTCAATGTACTATTTCCATGCTGGTTTGTCTGAAATGAATTCTAAGGAATGCCCAAGTTATACTCAATTACCCACAATGTCGAATTTATTTACAGACTACATTAAATTTGAAAACCCATCATGTTTGCAAGAAGACTGTCAGTCTATCTAGCCAGGTTCAATACATATGTACCTTTTCAGAAAGGCAGAGAAAAATCTCTTGGAGATCTATGTGAATGGGATAGTTCTTTTTGGTACTAGGGTGAAGATTAACTCTCTCCTTCAAAGAGTCGCTACTGTAACTTACAGACTATATATTGAGAAAAAACCCCATTTTTATTAGAAAATTCAAGGAAAAATAAAGCATAGAAAATAAATATCAAATTAAGTTATTTTAGCAAACATTATTCTCGTATACTTGCATATATAAAAACTGAAAACTCGAGAAAGAACAAAGACTTTTGGTTGTTGGTGCGCGAGACCGACAGAGCATTTTCCAATGTTGTCACTTATTTGGACGAAGAGGTAGGTCCACGCAGAATAAATGAAGGTGGGTTATATGCCACTGGAATGGACTGTGCGTTGATGCTGCTCTGTTGGCCAGGGGCATGCAGAATAAACACACCAGAGTTTTGTCTGCTCACGGGTGTGGAAAGAGCCTGAGGATTCAAAGCAGGCGAGCCGCTGGCAGAGGAGGTTGTCGATGAAGACGGAGTAGACTCGGATGCAACAAATGCCATTTTGTAGATTAAAGAAATGATTCAAAGATATAGAAGCTTGGAGAGTTTCCTGCCAACAATTAAGGATGAAAAAAAGAGAAGAAAAATTGAAAAATTTTTGGTTTACAGAAGTTTAAATAGAATAAATTTAAAGTCAAAAAAAAAACAATGAAATTTAGTCACCCATCAAGAAAAAAGACTCACAGAAAAAATCCTTCGGATAAACCCACGTTTGTGATCCTTGGGAGAAAGGGAGATTCTAAGGGACATTATTCTTTTGGACCATGGACATAGGCTACTTCTTTGATTATTACTCTAAACGGACATAAGTTCGAGGAAACAAGCCCATTCGCCCATCATCTGTCTGTCCAAGCCACCATTGGTCGTCAGTTTCGTCTCCGTGATCTAGTACATTCAGCTCATCACCCACGCGGAACGCGACATCTCCCGGAGCTTCACCCGCAAATGTATACAGCGCTACTGCACGTTCACCAATATTTGCAGGTATACGGCGTGGTACTGTATGTTCGTTATGATGAACAACAGCTCCTCCCTGGCGCCGCAACTTTGTACTAATGAAGTCCCCACTGTTGCGGCGCACTGTATCATCACTCTCACTTCCGTCTTCACGATGATGACACTCGTCATAAAAATGAGCGCTCGAAGGTGGTGACAAAGTGCGCGCAGCCGTAGACATAGACGCTCTTACACGGGTTCGTAGTTGTTCGGTGTCGGCCGGAGGACCGGAAAACACGCTCGTAACTGGGCTTCTCCCTACCGTAGTGATAGTAGAACGGGATGAAAGAACAGTTGAATTAGAAAAAGAATAGGAGTGGGCTATATTGGGTGATGTCGCTGTACTTGTTATTGGTGAGGTTAGCATAGGCGAGTATACTACTGGCGAGGTCGCAGAAGGTGATGATGCTCCTTGGCGGGCACTAAGGCTAGCCAATAGGTCAGCCTCAGTTTGGAAAAACCCCAGGGACGGCGACGAAAACTGGATTTGCGATGGCGACGAGCTACGCCCAATAGCCTTGTGCGCAATCTCGTTGGTTTTATCTGCGGACTTGTGTGCAAACTCCCCAATTTTACTAGAGCTCTTCTTTTTATGCAGCGGAGTGGAAATAGTTTTTCCTTCGCGCAAAACCTTCAATCCCTGTTCGCATCGCGGCTGAATAGTCATGAACCGGTCCTCCCAAATCTCCATTATATCCGAATGAACCCCAGCAGGCTCAGCGAGGTTGTCAGAAAGTCCCTGTGTTTGCGCGTACTTGAATAGGATCTTGCTACTGACATCGTACACTTTCAGCTGGTTCAGGTACAACTGGGAAGTTAGAGGGTTGAGAAATTCTGACATGGCAGTGAGCACAAATGGAATGGAAGACTTGACTTTCTCATCCTGCGCATGGAAAATCTCTCTTGCCACTTCTAGCTCTTCCTCCAATTTTACCAGTTGCTGTTGCTCCTTCTCACTGGTATCCGCTTTACGGATATGCTTCTCGACGTTATTTGAAAAACGGTCAAAATCTTGTTTTTTGTGCTCACGCTTTTTTAGTGCCTTTTGCACAGACTCAATACACTCCTTCGCAC
Organism: Geotrichum macrosporum; assembly: GCA_030463045.1. NCBI lineage: Eukaryota > Fungi > Ascomycota > Dipodascomycetes > Dipodascales > Dipodascaceae > Geotrichum > Geotrichum macrosporum. The sequence goes on from JAKVQY010000114.1 coordinate 20,932, forward strand.
CTTTGCACTTGGCCAGAAATGGTCCCTCGAATGCTTCTAGCATGCGCAAAACAGTGTTTTCCAGTTCCTGTGTAACGGCAAGGTATCCAGCAATGGCACGTATCTGGCTCTCGGGTGTCTCTTGCGTGGCATTATACACGTTGTCCTCCTCAATTGGGTCATACAAGGCAGCAAACTGCTGAGCCATGTGAGTCTGGTTTTTACAAATGTCCTTCCAGGTTGACTTGTACCTTTTTGCTTCTGAAATTAAAAGTTCCAACGCGAGTTCTGCAGTGTGAAAGTCCCGAGTCCATTCTAAAATAATCCGGTCTTCAATGGACTTGGACCCCACAAACCTGTGTGGTGCCCGTACGATTGCTTTCTTTGCTCCTTTAAGCATTTTAATTGTATGTTGTTGCTGTTGTTGATGGAGGGAAAAGTTGAAATTGCGATTGCACAAATAAATATCTCTGCCACTGTCAAATACCTCAAAGAATCACCGGAACTTGTCAACTTGGAAAAAAAAGTCTCAGACTCAGGTCCTCGGTTTACACAGCCTGTTTCTTGATTTGAAGTGGAAAAGAGGAAACTCAGCTGACCGGGTTGGTTGAAAACGCGCGGTTGGAGGTAGGTCGGGTCTTGACCTCGGGACACTTTTCCTTGCCCAAATCCAAATTTTTTTGATTTTTCCTTCCCCTTCTGCTCCCTTTTCCCTCTCACACGCCATTAAACACCACAGTTTCACCAGTATGGACAACCTGTCGTCCCTTTCTTCGGGGCTGCCCAGTAATGGCTCAGTGAGCCAGGAGATGGCTGCCCTGGACTCGAACATAATTGCCGAGTTCAAAACGGCCGCATGTGCAGTCACCAAACTATACAAACTATCAGGAGCCAAGACAGCACTGATTCGACAGCAGGGGTATCTAGACGCAGTTCAGGACTTGCTCGCGTTCATGACCGAGCGAGATGGTCTCAGCACGGATGAAATCATGACTTGGGCCATTGATAAGCAGGACAAGTTACAACCCACTACTGCCACTACTAGCAAAAAACAGCATAAACAGCAAACACAGCAACAGCATCTGCAGCATCAACAAAAGCGGGAAGAACCGCCTCGACAGCAGCAGCAGTCATTTTTATTGGATCCTTCATATCAGTTTACATTCAGTCATCCAGAACCGCTTGGTCAGGTTCATTCAGGTAGTCCTCCGCCTCCGCTAAACTTTGTGGGCCAGATCTTTAATTTTGCACAACAGGAGGAAGCAAGCTCTACAAGTGGAGAATCGGGTGCTGTTGACAACACAATTACATCTACGGTGGACAACAGTGATAGCGGGTCTGACGACGAGGTGTTGGAGAACAACAGTCGAACGGGGCCGGGAGAGTCTGTTAAACGACGCCTAAATTTCAAGTATGGGGGAGGAAACGGGCCAAATCCCCTTGATCAGAAGAGGCAGCGATTTTAAAAGTAGAAGTTGTTTTTAGTTTTTTAAGTAACGAATATCACGATTGAAATATACGGAGTTAATTTTTTTTTATTTTTTTATTGTAATCATTTGTTATCAAAGAGGTGGTAATTTCAGCATTGCATAATTATTATACAGCGAAGGGTATATTAGCATCAATATCATCAATCATTAATTATTTGGTCACTATTGGAATTTCTTCATTTTAATTGTTTTTTTGTTTTTTTTTAAATTTTCGTTTTTTTGTTTTTTGTTTTTTTTAGTTATTATTGCATTTATTTCATAGATGAAATGGACGACGATGAACTGTCTGCTCGTGCATGGTTGTCATCTGCCAATCTCAAAAGTACTGAACATTTGTTTCCTAACTCGCCACTCAAGACATGCTCATCCAACCACTTTCCAGCCTGAAACCTCTGTCCGCATTCGCAGGTTCCGTAATGCGAAAGTTTTGATCTTAGATTTCTAAATGATCTAACTCGTTTTTGGTCGTCAAAGGTGAAATGACCGTGGAGCAAGTGTTTTTTAAAGTCATACGGGCGGTTGAACTGGCCTCGTTTGTGTGGACATCGATCACGGGGATATGGGCATGTGAAGCGTGCAATTTCTTGGTGGGTCCGAAGGTGACGAGGTAGGTCACGGCGAAAATATCTGCCACAGATTTGGCATTGATACTTTTTTTCCAGTTGTTGCTGTTGTTGCTGCGGGTGCTGACCAGTGGATGAGGATTGAATGGTTGATGGGTCGAGAGATGATGACGGGGGTTGCAAATTAGTTGGTGAGTTTTGGTAGGCAATGTACGGGATGGGAGAGGCAGAAGAATCGTCAGACTCGCTGAAATGAGATGTTTCTTCGTCATCGTGATTGTGTGACTGGTTTGAGCAGAATGAATGTTCTGAGGTTGCAGTTGTGCTAAGTAGGTGCTGCTCTTGGTGCTGCTCTTGGTGCTGAGCCGGTTGGTACCATTCGTAACTGCCGGTCTCATGGCCGACAGTTTCGTAGACATTTGAAATCATTGAGTCAGATTGGCGACGAGAAGGTGAAGAGACAACATTAGACAGATCAAACATGAGTTTCTGATTGGGATTTGTGTCATAGTCTTGTGGAACACTCCATGAGGTTGGTGTCGAGAATGTCTCATCTTGAGTATATGAAAAGTCAGAAAACTCCGATGTGGTTGTTGATGGATACTCTGATTGCGAGGTGATTGATGTTGCAGCAGTAACAGGGGTGATTACCAGAGCGGCGGCAGCAGCGGCGGCAGCAGCAGCAGCGACGGCTGTTGAAGGTTGAAATGGACCAACACTGGTGGGTGATAAAAGTTGTTGAGATGGCTGCGTTGTAGAGAGCCATGAGATGGTGGCGTTGAGCGGGAGATGATTGCCATCCGACGATATAGACCTGTTATTTAACGAGGCTTGCATTCCCTTTTGGTATGAGGCAATGTACTCAGTGCTGGATGCATACATGTTGTCTGCCTCAGGAGAGAGATAAACCCCCGAGTCCAGTTCAGAGGACCCTGCAAACATGGATGAAGCGGGGCCAACCGAAATGTCTCGAGGACTACTTGCGCCATTCAGCCCTGGATTTTGGTTACTGTAAAGCATATTACTTGTTGGGTAGTAGTACATTTCGTGGGGCATAGAGTTTACGGCGTACATTCTTTGTTGGTGATGGGAGTGTGCACTCTGTTGCTGTTGCTGATGGATAAGCAGATGGGGTGGAAATGAAAATACTGGTCGAATTGGATGGGAGTGATTACTTTGCTGGGCAGGTACTCTACTGCGCTGCTGGCTTTGAAAAGAAGGGTGCAAATACTGTTCTTGTTCTTGTTGTCTGTTATTAGCGGGGGGAGAAGACGCACGTCCTAACTTTTTTGGCAGTTCAGACATAAGCTTGAATATATTGGGGAAAAGCCTTGGTCATAAAGTATTGCCATGTATGTCGACTGAAGAAACTGATGATGAGGAAACACAAGGAGCAAGAAAAAAAAAAAAAAAAAGGCAGCTTTGTAAATTGAGGAAATTCTTGAATTATATATAGTTGAGGAGGTTGGATTAAGGGAAACAAAAGGGACGAAATTAAGATCGGTCATGTTCCCGATCTGGAAATTTAATAGAACCAAATTGCTTCTATTTTTACTATTCCATGCATGGAATCTCAATGCATAAAACATTCCAAGCCCCGTTTGTCGAAATAAAGTAGATGGAATTTTTCTTCTATGCATAATATTGACTCAGGCTAAGCCTTTTTTAATTCAAATTATAATGGCTTTAACTTTTCTCTTGTCCCGAACTTTAACATTTTATTATTATTTTTAATTAATTCTTTTTCTAAAGAAGATGTAATTGGTAAACCTTTAAGGGCTTAGCCAGAGAAAGCCCTCCCCCCCCTTCTGACTGGCATGTCACGATTTCAAAATGTCGTGTTGCCAGAGAACCGTAAACAAAATTCCTGTGGCATTGTTAGAGAATTATTTAATTTATTCATGATTCATTGACTGTTGATTGTTAATTATTGACTCGCTGAGTTGATGACTTGCTGCCAGAGGCTGGACATGGTCCATGAAGGCTGCGCTATCCCTTGAACTATTCAAAAGACCAGACTACGTTCTGATATTGATGCAGCATGAAAGACTAGCCGCTCACCTCGGGAAGGACGTTGACGTCAAAAAGACTATAATCAGAAGACAATGGAATGAAATTTTTTAAAGTACTTCTAGAAAAAGGGACTGCATAAACATCCAAAAGCAGCAATGGAAGACATCATTTAGTGACGAAATCCACAGTGCCATTTCCGCATTGCAAATGGGTTTGCGAAGGGTCAAAATGACAAAAACTTTAAGCTTTGAAATTAAATAGTGGCAGTGCAGTACTTTTTGTTTTCTGTGCCCACAAAAAGGAAGCTTCCATTGAATTTCTATTTTGGGACAATGCCATTCGATTTTTAATTTTCGGTTTTTCCATGCGTCATTGGAATCGCTTAAAGTTATTCTATTTTTAATAAATCACTTTTTCTCCGCGTTTCGAACTTTGAAAGTTGATTAGAAATCTGCGGGAGACTTTTTTTTTATTTGCTAAAAATAAATTTAAACTTGTAACAAACTTTTTATTTTTATTTTTATTTGGCTTGGCTTGGCTTGGCTGTGGCCGGAACAATGGCATTGTATTATTTGATTTTCTCCGAAGCCTGGGTTTTGGTGCGAATATGGGTGAAACTGTCTGCAACACATGTTTTGCTTGTTTGCGAAATGGATTCAAACATGCCTAAAGTAGAGTTTATTTTATTTTTCTTTATTCCAGAATGTAGCAAGAAATGAATGCTTTGCATTTTTGTAAACGTATTAGCGGACTCATATGTACTTGTAAAGTAGTAAATATGGGTATATTATTAGGTAATGATTATTATTAATTATGTCAATAAACTATAAATCACTGTAAATTATTATAGATTATTACAAATTATTATAAATTATTATAAATTACCATTAACTATTATAGATTATTGTAACCTATTATTAACTATTATTAACTATTATTAACTATTACTAACTATTATAAATTATTATTAACTATTATTGACTATTATTAATCATTATAAATCATGACATACCATTACTAAATATTACACATCATTACCAAGCAAATATAATAATAATTAAAAACCTTAATCCGTTTGCGTATTGTCTCCTGGGCAACCAGCCCAATTCGTAGCGAAATCTGCCGTAAACAGAACCGCCCCCAATTTTGTTGTTTTTTTCGCCAATCCACTGTTACTTTGCACTTGTGGTTCTTCAGTCTCTTTTCTCTCCTCGTCCCGCTCCCGTCCTTTTTTTTTTTCTTTCCCTTTGAAATCGCCA